>CAUYRH010181500.1:0-48344 GCA_963574655.1 Perodicticus potto | reverse complement strand
CCATGGGGCCTTAGCTGGAATGACTACTGTCCATGGTGCCTTACTTAAATGAAATGAGTACTGTCCATGGGGCCTTAGATGGAATGAGTACTGTCCATGGTGCCTTAGCTGGAATGAGTACTGTCCATGGTGCCTTAGCTGGAATGAGTTGAATACTGTCCATGGGGCCTTAGCTGGAATGACTACTGTCCATGGTGCCTTACTTAAATGAAATGAGTACTGTCCATGGGGCCTTAGCTGGAATGAGTACTGTCCATGGTGCCTTAGCTGTAATGAGTACTGTCCATGGTGCCTTAGCTGTAATGAGTACTGTCCATGGTGCCTTAGGTGGAATGAGTACTGTCCATGGGGCCTTAGCTGGAATGAGTACTGTCCATGGTGCCTTACCCTGGAATGAGTACTGTCCATGGTCACCCCTTGTGCTCATCTTCGACCTCACTGCATGAAATAAATCTTCAAGACTCAGCTTCCCATAGCACATGGAACAGTGGACTCAGCTTCCCGTAGCACATGGAACAGTGCCCTGGACAAGCACTTCATGAACACCTGCTGTCCACACGGGGTCTCTGTAGTTCATAGACATATTTCCCAGCCACCTCCCCATAAGGACCACTTTGGTTGTCATAAGCACATGATATTAACTGGAAAAGAGTTGATGTATTCACTGAAAATGCACAGCCTTTACAGACCTATCCAATTAACTTGAATTGTCACTGATTTGGAAATGACTATTTGCTGCCACATAGATCACCCCAGCACAGTAATAAATTATTAGCTGATAGAGATAAGAAATGGGACATGCAGAAGTCAACATGCACTGTGAGAAACACCCACTCCCTGTCCAACCTCAAAACCAAGGCTGGCTACAAGCTCAGAGAAGCTGAAGTTGAACATTGGGAAAGGTCAGACTCAAAAGGCTTTAAACTCTCAAGGATGAGAGTAAGACTCTGATGAACTAAGGCAGAATGATGGGTAGGATAACTCAATAGTGCCCAAAGTGGCCTCCATCATGCGTCTGTCACAGCCACTCTGCCAAGCTGGCTCTATGGGGTCAACATGCCAAGAACAATGGCCCATGTGAAACAGAGTGTGCTTCTCTTATTTGGGGAAGCTCGCCCCAAGTGTACCTTACTGGGAGTTTATCATTCAAGGCAGAGTGAGGGAATAGTTTCCTAAACTAATGTAACAATTGTGGTCCAGGGAGGAAATAGAGGATATACTCAAAATGAGGCAACCAAGTAGGGTTCATCAAAGGGATGATTCAAAAGGCGTGGGGAGGATGTAGGGAAAGCAACAGATGATGGCTTAGCGCCTCCAGATTAGAGGCATGACTTCCTTCCCCCACTAGGCCTGGAGAGCTGAGCAGAGAGAGGGGCATTCAGACCTGAGGAGAGCAAGGTGCAGCTTGGCCCAGACTGGAGCTAGGGCCTTTGAGAGGAGGACCAAGCAAGTGGCAAGCTGGTAAAAGCTTAACAACTGGCTCTCTGGAAGAAAATTAAAACAGACCCTGATTTGGAGCACTGCCACTTTTAGTGGTACAAATGTTTCCATCACAATTGATTTCAAGCTGCCAATGTGGCATCACTAAATGTTGCCCATGGCAGCCTCATGCACACCATCCCTGTGTGACCCAGCCTGGAATGAGCCTGAGGAGTGTGCACCCTGAGCCCATCCTCCTCCCAGGCACCTGCAGAGCCTCTCCTAGGCTGAAACCACATGGATACTGAGAGCAAATGCATTGAGAAGCAGGGCCAGTGGTCAGTCTCCCAGGGCACGAAGCACATGCAAAGTGCGGACAGGGGTGGCCAAGCTCCACAGCTGGAAGGGCTTTGGTGTGGCCTTTTCATTTTAATTACAGAGAAGCATCTGAGGTCACTTTGGTGGCCTAAGGAAGACTGGGATCAGATTAACCACAGGCTCTGCTGAGTGGGGTGCGTGTTCCTTGCTGTATACAGAAGGCAGCTGTGGCCTGGGTGTGATGCAGAGTGAGGGCTAAGTGCCACCAGACAAGGCACGCTGGGCACGTTCATTGCTAATTGGAAAGAAGAGGTTGCCAAGGTGCTAAAATGAAGGGATTCTAAATTCGATTTATTAATTACACAACTAAGACATTCCCTCATCCTTTGTCCAAGTATCTGCAATATAGTTCCATGGTTACCAGGGCTCTGGAGATGCAGAGACAGGAGGGAGACTCCAGGCCTGAGAAGCATGCAGACTGCTAAGGGGATGATGAAATTCTAAAATAAACTCATGCCCTTTCACCTTTCTGACATAATCAATAGCTTTCCACTGTCTGAGAATAAGCTCTAAATTCCCTACCCTGGCTCACGATCCTGTGTCTGCCCTCCCACCTGTCGGGTCTGACTTCCTCTCCCCTGGCTCACTGTGAAGTCACCTTAGCCTCACTGCTCTTCCTGGAATGTCATCCCCCAGGGATTCTGTCTGCCCTGTACCCTCCTCCAGCGATGCCATCTCCCTGAGCTCTGGAGCACCTGGCTCTTCCTCAGCATTTGGGTCTCACAGAGGCCTCCCCTCTCCAACATTTTTCCTCCAGGGAATAATTCCCTGTGTGTGAAGGTTGTGTTGAAGGCTGTATTGTGTCCTTGACAATCTCATTATCTGAGTGTCTGTCATGAGACAACAGGTGGTCTTGCTCAGTGGGACCATCTGCAGGCTCCCCTCCTTGGGGTCAGCTCTAGCTTCACTGACCTCCAGTTGGGGTACACACCTCTCTCTCATCTCACAAGAGTACCTCACAGACTCGAGAGCTGAGAGTGGTGCTGGGAGAAGGTGCTGTGGTAGCACAGATGTGTCTGGTTTGTTTGATCTAAGCCCCCAAACACCAGGGGGTATTTTCTTGTTCACTATTTTATCAGCAGCATAGGGTAGGTGCTTAAAGGATGAATGATACACCTTTGATGAATGGATGGGTTAATGTGTAAGGAAGGGCTGGCAGCTTTTCAGTTTTAGACATACAGGGTCACTACCTAGATCATAAAAGATCTGAAGACAAAGCCATGAGGCATGAGGGGAGAAAGTTATTAGATGCCCAGTAGGAGTCATCAGGCACTCCTCAGGAGACGTGTGAGTAGGAGGCTCCAGATAGATTGTCCTACAATAGGAATACTCTTCCACATCAATCCAAAGGTATTGTAGCAGGAATCATCAGCTGTATTGTCACAGCGGAGACTTGAGGTGAGGAGGAGAAAGACAGAGCAGGGCTTTGGGCTTCAATATTCCCTTGAAATGTGTTGATGTGATAGAAAGGCCATCTTCAATCAAGCATCCAGGACATAGAATGAAGCCTCTGGGCTCCTGGGCTTGTGCTTCCCCTTCATGAGCTGCTCTTCCTCACGCTGAGGGATGCATGGTATGTGCATCTGAAAGCCAGCTCCTTGGTGAAATCAGCGAGGACATCCCCAACAGAGCCCATTTATCCATCCTTGGTGTCCTTTTATTCAATTTCTAGTCAGGCAGCAGAGTACACATCATCTACCAGGGCCTTCACTATGCACCTGTTTTCCTGCTGAACTATCAACCCCTTCAAGGCAGAGGACCCAACGCCTTCCTCAGCTCCATCCCTCCTCCAAGGGCCCAGATAGAGCCCTACAAAAGGCCGATCCTCCCCAAATATTTGCTGACAGAGTGCCTGAACAGATGAGCAAATGAGTGAGCCGAGGAGTGGGGAGGCTGCATGGGATGGACAAGCATGTGAATGAAACCATGGTGGGGGGGATGAATACAGGAGTAAGCACCATGTTCTAAAATCACACATTCCTATCTGACATATCTCTGAGTAAATCTATAGCTCCTCCTTCATTTGACATTTGCGCGGTAATGACAGGGGACAGCCTGGTGTGGCTGGCAGTAGGTTCAAGACTTACCCTTTCACCGTCCAAGAGCAAATGAGCCTGGAAGATCACAGCATCATTTATGAGCACTTCTTCATTCCGGTACAAGATCTGAAAGACTCGGCTGTGCATGGTGCCCTCGTGGACACAGGCTGAACGCAGGCCGCTGCTCTCTGCAAAACAAGAATCCGTAGGGACCTATGAGTTCCAAGTCCCTCCTGCACCTCTCAGGGGTCTGCCTGCTCCTGGGAAGTAAAGGTATCAAACTGCCCTCTGCCATCCAAGGCTTAAAACCACAGAGAAAGGAGCCCCCAGCATGTAAAGGTTTCTGTTCATTGACTTGGGCTAGTAATGCAGAAGAATCTTATTTAATTCTGTACAAGCGACATAACCTTGCGTAAGGTGCTTGCCATGCTGTGGGCAATACTCCTTAGTTGGAACTTAGTGCCTATTCCTTTATTCACCTGTCCATGTGTTCCTTCCTCCACAAAGTGGTGCATATTCCCCCTCATCTGGACACAATGAGGAGAAGAACAGGGACTGAGAAACAGAATCCACCTTCCCCTCTATCGGGACTTCCTACTGCCCACAGAATCTCCCTCTCCTGAGAGATGATGCTTGCACATCCTGGGTGTCATGAAGAACATTCTGTCTTGAGGTTTACCCAAATGTGTTAATCCAAATTGTTGTGTCTATCAGGTTTTGTAAGGGACTTGTTTAGCTTGTAACCTCTAATGGATTCTAAACCTACCATAATCCTTCAACACTGTTTCAAAGTGACATTAGATTTCAGGAAGACAAATCTATCTGAAGAGATTGAGATCTGAGTCCACGGATGAGGGTTATTGTGGGAAACATGTGGGTAAAGTCCGCCAAATCCTTCAACACATGATCTGTGCAGCTGGAAAACTGTAGATGTGTTTTGGCGTAAACGATATTTATATTCATTTATAAATACACTTTTATTTATTTGCATAACATAAGGAAATTCCTACCTATCCACAATAACAAACAACCACGGGGCGCTGTAGAGCCTCCAAGGTGCATTTCAGTTTTGTCACTTCCCTTCACCCTCATGACAAACCCCTAAGGCAAGTCTGACTAGGATGGAGAGATCCAGGCTCAAAGGAGAGGGAGGTGACTTGACACATCCTTGTTACAGACTTGATTTTCAGGCCTCCCCAAATTCATGTGCTAAAATCCAATCACCTGATGATTGGTGGCATGACCCTGGGGAGGTGATTAGTTCATGAGAGTAGAATCCTCATAAGTGAGTTCGGTGTCTTTACAAGGTTCTGGAGAGTTCACCCTGCTGCCCCTTCCATCAAGTGAGGATGCAGTGAGAAGAGTCGTCAGTCTACAAACCTCGAAAAGGCCCTCCCCAGATAGTGACCAAGCTGCACCCTGACCTCAGATTTTCAACTACGAGAACTGTGAGACGATTCTGCTGTTGATGAGCACCCAGATGATGGGGCTATGTTACCGCAGCCTGAACTGGGACCCTGCTGTACAATGAGGCACTTTGCAAATTCATCCTCACAAATCTCTATTTAATAACAGAGAAAAGGAAGTCTCAGGTGAATGAATAAATGCATTTATTTCCTAGCAAAGGGTGGGTGCTCTCTAAAGCAGTGAAGAAAGAATTAAATAGCTTGATTGAAAAGGAAGCCAAAAAAAAAATAAGAAAATTCAGTCTGGCCAGCAAAGAAAAACTGCAGAAGTACTTTGTATACTGACTGATGTCGGCTTAACGAGTTCCTTGGAAACAGGGACACAGATCAACATCACCTCCCAATGCACAGTGACAGCTATACCAACACCCACCTTGTAACGACTGGGGAGGGAACACAAAACATGGGAAATCACACGTTGTTTCCAAGGTGGCTCAGATGGGGCTGCATTAATTTGTACTTCATCATAAAGGAAATAAAATTATTGGCCTAATGCAGCCCTATTCAGACCTGTTAAGATTCAAATAGATGTGGCTTTTACATAGAAATGTGTACAGATGCCTCTACCCTAGACTTTTCTCTATCACTGTCAAGGCCTTGTTGATCTAAAGCCAGACTGTCGATGTGGCAGAGGATGGATGGGGTAATACTCTGAAGGTCAGAGCAGCACCGTGCCGTCTGCTTCCAGGAGGGACAGCCAGCAAAACAGTTCAATCACTTGCCTTCCTGGGCAAGTGACATCACCTCCTGTAATAGCAGCTTTCCTTGTGAAAAATGGACATATCCACACTGACCTTCTGGAGTGGTTGTGGACATAGAGAGGATGAAATAGATCTAGAGCCTAAGAGCAGTCACACGCTGGGCACACAGACACAGTACGGCCACTTTTCAATTGTGTTTAGAGAGAAGGTTCTGAGTACTTTCTGTTGAATACTTTTCCACTGGCCACATTTTTATGGAAGACTAAACTCCTCTGAATCTAAGCAGGTCAGCAAACTGGACCACAGGGCTTAACTGGTATTTACTAAAAATCACCAAATCCCAAGATGCCCCATTAAGCTGAAGAAGAAACATTTCTCACACCCTGGAGGCCTTTCTGGATCACTTTCTCAGCACTATAGAATAGGGAACATAATAGGAGTCTTTCAACAAGAGGAGGTTCACTGAACATGGGGTAGCTTCTGGGATTGTGGAGATCTCCAAGGCAGCACAGGATCCATGGGGATCCTCCCCTCTTCAACAACAACCCACGTTTGGATGCTTGCCTGTTCCTGGTGCTCTGGACACCCAGAAATGACAAAAGTTCACCCTTTGAGACTCTTAGTTTGTGATGGTGCCATTTCCTAGCTGCAGGGTAAAGAGTCACTACTTTTTTTACTGGGTGTTTCTAATTATCTGGCAAACAAATTTCCAAACAAGTGGTTCAATAACTACAGCAGGGGTGTCCAACCTGCAGCCTGTGGGCCACATGATGATTTTGTGAGGATTTTTTTTTTTAGAGAATTAGTTTCACTATGTCACCCAGGGTAGAGTGTTGTGGAGTCACAGTTCACAGCAACCTCCAACTCTATATATCTATATACCTTTGAATGTTTAATAATGAAACAATGATGTTCCTTCTGCTGAGAGCTACCACCAGCCCCAGGGGGCCTGTGAGATGACTACGAAGTGTGGGTGCTGGTCTCCTGCCACAGACCGTAGGCCTGTGCCCAAGCCAATGGCACATTATATACATTATTTATTAGGGGACTAACCCCTGATCCCATTCCATGAACATCACCATGGCTCTGCCTGCACAGAGAAGCTCCCCAAAGAATTGGGTTTGTGTAATGTTATTGAAACTCCAGAAGACAGTCTCTCCAACTCCAAGGCCTGAAGCCACTAGGGTGAGGTCCAGGGTGTTTGAAAACTAAAATACTGAGAATACATTACCGAATTTCTTTAAAACCCGGCCACATTCTTATCTTTTAAAACATGTTAGCACCCACTGACGTGGAAAAGACCAGTTAGATTATGAGTTCTTCAAAGACACAATCTTGGATTTCATTTGGGTTAGGACAGATATCCTTCAGTAAGGAAAACATGAGTCCTAAGCTCTTGCCACCACTCGGTGGCTGTGTGGCCTTGGGCAGGCTGTTGAATCTGAGCTGGAATGAGGCACAAATCATTCGCTAATGTCCATAATGAATGTGAGGCTTAGGTAGGAGGATGAATAAATAAGTATGATCTTACCTGAAAAATTCTCAACACTCAAGTAGATTTTCTCATAAGTTGATATGATAATAACTAAGTTGATTTTCTGACCGTTTCTAGGAACAAGTGGGATAGAAAGTCACCCTGGAGCCAACTTTATTATTTTAGTCCAGACATTTAAAGGAATAGGCAGAAGGCAGAATCACCTAGAAAAAGACATTCACTGGTTTTCCAGTGAATGACCAGAATGGTGTCCTGGGCGTTCACATGTTGCTTTCCTTGGCAGGGCCAGTGCGTACACGGCCAAGGTGGAGAAGTAGGTAGTGACCTCTTGTGACACCACCAAGGTTGAGCCCCATCATTGGGGCACATGCACAACAATTTAAATAGCAAAAAGGAACTTCAGCAAAAGAAGGAACTAGTCTAGATGACTCTGAGTTTGGAAGTCAAACAGATTGTTGGACTAGGACAGACCTTTCCCATTCAAGGTGGAACTGGTATCCCAAATGGATCAGGCAAGGATAACCTGCCCCAGAAATAGTAGTACCTTGAGGAAAGTTAGAGCCCAGAATGGTGACATGGGATCTTTCTAAATATTCAAGGTTTCATGGTTAGAAGGTTGGTTTGGTTATATTGTGGACTAGAATGTTCTGAGGAACCATCTAACCAGATAGGAAGACTACACTGTGAAGAGCAGTGGCTAAAAATGTGAATGCTGCGTCTGAGTTCATATTGTGCTGCTGTAACAAAATACTACAGACTGGGCAATGAATGGAAACATATGGCATGGTTTACAGTGCTGTAGGCTGGGAAGTCCAGGATCAAGGTGTTGGCATCTGGCAGAAGCCTTCTTGCAGCATCATCTCATGGCAGAGGGCAGTAGGTCCAAGAAACAAAAGGAGGCCAAAGTTGACTTTTACAAAGGCAGTGTACCCACCCAACAAGATATAGCCCTTATGGCCCAATCACCTCGTTAAGGCCCCACCTCTCAACGACAGCTAAATTTCAACATGAGCATTGGATGGGGACCCACATCGAGACCCCAGCAGCTATCTAAGGGGTGCCTGGCACCTCAGGGTGGGAGCCCTGGTCACCTGAGCCAGTATCTGGACCAGCAAGGAGTTTACCATGGAAGATACAAGGCCCCTCAGAACGGATGATCCACACTCCAACAGAAACCCTGGGTGCCCCAGAAGCAAGGAGTTGATTCAGAGCCAGCTCTCTGCAGACGTGGCATTCAGAAAAGAAACCCAGATTGCTGTGGAAGCCCGGGGTTTCCTGCGCAATGACAGAAGGGGAAACAGGAGACATTCCTGATAACAGGGCACTTAGATACATAAGCACTTTCTTGAAATATCTGAAGAGATGTGATTCCACTTATACCTTCAGTTTTTGAAGCATGTCACATTGGTGACACATCAATAAAGGGCTGTGCTTTTGTTGTCATTTTTATTGCCATTTCAAAGAATATCAAATAGTTTTCTTATCTTCTACTTAAAGTGCCCTGCTATACATGGAATATTGAATATTTTGCTTTAATGCACATAAGTTTATGTCTTACCCATAATCTCCCAGACAAGGACATTTCTATTCATTTTATATTTTCAATTGAAATATTTGTTAATAATCTATATAACAGGTCTTGGGCCAAACATGGGAATTCAGAAATGAATAATCACAGGGGTCCCTGTGAGGCATATCCATGTCACTATCCTATGTGTGAAATGAGGAAGGAGTTGCCCATTGCTACCAACCCCACAGTCATCTCCTTGTCCAAATGAAAGTCTAAACTCTCCAGACACATTGCATTGGTTGCCGTATCTTACATAGGCTAGCTTAAAATTTTAATTAAGCTGGCAAGCACAAGCTGAGTTTGAACATAAGTGTTATTTATTAATGGTATGGTTTGAAAAAGTCTCTTTTCTGTTATATATAATAAACACAAGATGTTTTCTTTGTTGAAAATTCTTCTACAGATGCTAGACTAGATTTATTAGTGTAAATTCAAGGTAATTTATATTCCTGTGTCACTGGGTATGACTTTGGGTATTTGAGTCTTAGTTTTACTCGTGCAGAAACTCGTATCATAGATGTTATTATGCTCTCACTGTCAAATAGAGCAGGGCAGAATGGTCACTCCACATCTTAGTATTTTTTTTACTAAATTTTCTCATTCTTTAATTCATTTCTTCACTCATTCGCTATGTAACTAAACAACCACACAGGCAATCTGCTAGACATAACGCTGTCACCGGTGAGGCCGGAACAAAGATGAGGAATATTCTTCAACGGTTAGTACAACAGGTCCCAACTTTCCCATCTCCTCGATTTACTTGCATCACTTTTATCTTGTAGAAAAATAATTGAAGTCCTAGAATGACAGAACAGTAGGTTTTGCATATCATAGTCACTAAATCAATCCATCACTAATGAACATGGAAATGGAGGGGGAGGTGTCATGGACATCGCCCACTGTTAGTGCTACTTCTAGTTTGTTACACATCTAGCACTCAGCATTTCCGACTCCTAGCCTACGTGGCAAGAAAACCCAAGTTACAGAGCAGACACCATGGCTTGGCAGAAATGCAAATTTACAGGAGGGCAAGCAGACTAAAGAGCCCAGTCAAAAGCACCGTTTAACCTGCTGAATGAGTAAGGGCTGTCTCTGCAATGCAGCCTTAAGCACTCTCCCACACTGAGGGGGCTTAATTACTTAATTACAAACCATTGTGACCTCCCATTAGCTCAGCCCAGTGTCCAGCCCTTGATGACACTTTATTATCCAGAAGCATGTCCTGCTGCATAATCTCAGGAGTAGGAGGCCAACCTGCTGCCTTAGCATCGCTTACCTGTCTGATGGCTTGCTAGCTGGGTTTCCTTCAGGTGGGTACTAACTGTGGGGCTTCAATAATAGGGTCCAGTGCCTTGTACTTCATAATTTTGTGAAGAAATGCGTTAAAATGCATTTCACAGTGTCATTTATACACTGTGTCCCTGAGAACAAAGAATGTCCCCAACCTGAGGCTCCGTTTTCACAGCTGAGAGCTGGGGATGGAAGAGAAATACCTGTTCCAGGATTTGCAGTGTCTCATGGGGTGACCTAAGAAAGTGCCGGGTCCAGGAAGCCATGCAGCAGAGAAAATGTGCTCCGAGAATGGGCAGCACACACACCCACTGCTGGATCCCGGGAGTGTGGAGCTGGTTAAAAATTACCCAGCACTTGGCGGCGCCCATAGCTCAGCGGGTAGGGCGCTGGCCACATACACCGAGGGTGGCAGGATTAAACCCAGCCTAGTACAGCTAAACAACAATGACAACTGCAACAAAAAATAGCCAGGCGTTGTGGCAGGTGCCTATTGTCCCAGCCACTTGGGAGGCTGAGGCAAGAGAATAGCTTAAGCCCAAGAGTTGAAGGTTGCTGTGAACTGCAATGCCACTGCACTCTACCAAGGGCGACATAGTGAGACTCTGTCTCAAAAAAAAAAAAAAAAAATTATCCAGCACAGAATTTAAGCAGCTACTAATGGAACTTGTAGCAGGGGTGGGGCAGGGGTCCTTAATGGCCCTTTGTCACTGGTAAGAAAACAGATTTTGTCCACGGCTATGAGTATTGCCTGGGTGGAGTATGGACAACACCCTGTTTAAGAGCTGGGAGACTTTGGGTGAAGTTGTAACTCACCAGCCTGTTCTTTCACTGACAGTGACAACAGGAGCACAGTGGGAGCAAGGCGTCTCCTCCTGCCCACTGCACCTGCCCATGGGAGGTACCTCAGTACTCACTCGCTCTCACCGCCCTGTGTCCCGTCTTCTTCCCTGGCACCTCCTACAGAACCCCAGGTGCAGGTCCCAATTGTCTTCTCCTTTGTAAACTCTCTCTCTAGATCACAGACATTTCCAAGAACTTATATACCACTTATGAGCCGAGACCTCTCAAATAAGTAACGCCAGCCTTGTCTCTCTCCTGAGGGGGCATGCACCTTCCTTTGCCCACAGGACATTACTCCTTTGATGTCAAATATAGATTGTAAACTTAACATATCCAGGATCGAATCTGCAAATGTGTTCTCCAAATACACTCCTCCCCCAATCTTACCAGTAATAGTAAAATATTTCCTGGCCATTTTAATTAATTCTTCTTTTCCCCTCACTTCCTCTCCCCAATCAGCAATTTCTGATTTGAGTGTGGATTCACACTCAAAATGTGGTTCAGAAGAATCTGATCCTATCTCCTTTTCTAATTTTCTCTCAGTGTTGAATATTGAAAATCTCACGTTTTGCTTCTACTTTTACCACCATTAGTCTACTAAAGTGAAGTATAAACCAGGCGTCACTAACCAGCCCCCTTGCATTTCCAACAAAATCTAAATTCTCAGCTGTGGTTTCACTGGCCCTGAATGATCTCTGTGAAGGCTGTGGTGACACGGAGGACACAGCACAGGGCCGATGCTTTGTGTGGTGTGCAGGCTGGACAAATATTTATAGAATGCCTGACTGACCAAAGCTTCAAGTGACCTGATCGCTGAGAATTTGGCAGTGGTGTTTAATAACATTTGTGGAAGTGAACTGCATCTCAGATGGAGCAGGCAGCACGCCGAGGCTGTCTCTGTCTCCTGCTGTCCTCACGATGACCCAGAGTCCACATCGATCCATGTTCCCTTGCAAACAGCCAGCACAAAGCATGCCAGAAGCAGGCACCATGGGCTTTTCTGAGACGCATGTTACCGAGGCTCCATCTCCTAATCCTGAAACCCATCCTGTTAATAAGTCATCAGGAGACTCAGCAAATGGGAGGCAGAGAGCCCTGTTTATGTGATTCAGCCTTCCCTGAGCCATCTGTCTCCCCACATGCTCCACAAGGAGAACTAAGTATAGCTACAATTGGCAGCTAATCAAATATTTTTCGAAGCGGCAGTGTCCCCACCCAGCCATGGTCTCCACGATGTTCCATGGAGCACACGGCAGTCCTCAAGCCCACGGTGACCTTGGCCTTAGTCATAGGCCACAGAAAATAGGGGAGGTTGTGACTAAAATTATAGTAGGGAGCTCGAGAACCACTGATGACAGGTGAGAATAGGCGGTCACTCTGCCTTTTCCAGAGAGAGAAAGAATCCCTCCGGTGGGGCCAGCCTCCCTGCAGGGGCTAAGCCAAGCCTGACGGGCCCAGGAAGAGATCAGAATAGCCTAGCTCTCCCCGCCTCATACCTTAAATGGACTTTTCTGACTCTGCTGCTCTGCCCGCCTTTCCTCCCAGGGTGCCTCCCTGTGTCCAGCAGGGCCCCACCTGGGCTGCACTTGCAGTCTGGAGCCGGAGCAGGATGTTCAAGGTTGGTCCACACAGATACCAACCAGGCAGAATGCCTCCCGGGCACGGTGCAAGAGGGGCCCGCAGGCAGCTGCTGCCAGGTTCAGGCCCTTCCTTTGTGGAGTGAATACAATGTGGGGTCTGAGAGCGCGGCCATGGGGACTGCCCACTGTGGTGGGGGCAGAAGGACTGGAAAGCGCAGGGCAGAGGCTGTGGTAACTGCATATACCAGATGCACTGGCTGAATGTTGCCCTGCTTAAAATGATCTGGATATTCCCAAGCCATGAGCAGGTCGGCCCGGTTGCGACCTGCCATGTGTTTTCATCACACTCACTCTAAACTCCAGTGACAGCCCAGCGTAACTGGAGCTCCTGTCCCCTAGGCCACTAGCAGACGTGTTTCCCTTCCTGAGTTCAGCTCCCGTCCGCATTGCTGGTTCACTGTGGCAAGTGCTGCAGGCACAGTCTGTGTGTGGACTTGGGGCTTCTCCGGGGCCAGCTCTGCTCTCTCCAGTTCTACCTTGCACAGGCCCCAGACCCCACCAGGCTCTTTCCAGTTGGCTTGTAAGCTTTACAGTCTCAGCTCAGTACATGGATGATCTGGTTTCTGATGGGTCACTGTGACTCAGATCTAGTCCCAGCTGAGCCAGGTAATTCACTTTCAATTCCACACACAGTGAATGCAGAGCAGAGGAATTTTAACCACATGTCCTGGGGTTAAAGATCCCGGGACACTTCTCCACCTGAACTTCTGCACTTACCACTATAGCTCCAGCCAACAATCAGACCAGCCTTAGGCACAGCTGAAGTGTACATAACTAAGCAGTTGTTGGGGCTCACACTCTAAGGAATAGGGCTTCAAAGGATTAATGTAAGATCCGGCCTATTTTAAATGCTCTCCTTCTCTGTAAGCTTTCTCTGACATCCCAGCTTGGAGTAAATGTTCTCACCTCCGGATCATTTGCATTGACTGCTCAACACCATGGGGCCCCCAGAAAATGCTATCGCTCCTTACAACACCCCCACCCCCACCATGCACACCTCCTTCCTAAGTGAGAAGTCCAGGGCCGGTGCACAACCAGTAGACACAAGGCAGTCTCTGCTCTTGAGGAAGATCCAATATTAATTTTCTTTCTTCGAATAAATGTTATGATTTCCTCAAATGTAGCAGCTGTGGAATCCTGTCCTTTGGTCAGTGATACAGATATGTCAAAGTGACTTGGGGAAAGCGAGAGCTGATCCGGCCCCCCAGATACAGGAGGAGAACTGAGAGGCTTCAATTAGTGCCTTCACTTTTTTTATTATAAGAACATGATTTTTTTAAAAATTCACTAGGTTTTGGGCAGCACCTGTGGCTCAAAAGAGTAGGTTGCCAGCCCCATGTACCAGATGTGGTGGGTTCAAACCCAGCCCCAGCCAGAAACTGAAAAAAAAAAAAGCACTCTAGGTTTTCTGTAAAATGGAGCTATAAACTCTATTTACAGGGCCATCAAGAGTATCAAATCGGACAGTGGAAGTGTTTATGGTTCATGCTACATTAACATTATTGTTAACTGCTATGATTAATTTCTTAACTTTTGGGAGTGCAGGAGGGTAGATGAGCACTTGTCGTGACTTCTGCCATGCCAAATCCAAGTGGCTCTCTGCTTAGACCTGGTTACTTACTGAAACTTTTCAGAAGTCCTAGAACAGTGCTTGCCCAAAGCAGGCGATCTATAAACATTTCTGAATATTGTCTTTCCTATAACATACTTTTCCCCACTTCTTTTTGTCTGTAAAGACCTTGCGTATTTTTCTCTTCCTCAGAAGTCCTATCCCCGATGCTATAGACAGGACACTTGTCCCCTCCTCTCTTCCCAGGGCAGTTCGCACCAGCTTGATTGGAACCACTCTGTGCATCTTTCTGTCACTAGTTCATGGGCAGCTCCAAGGTTGGAGACCACATTATTCATCAGTGTGTTCTAAGCTCCTAATGAGGTGGTTATAGAGGGGGCACACAGTTAACAAATCGATAGCCTTATCCTCATCTCAAATCCTGCCTGTTCTCAGTGACTTCTTTTTTTTTTTTTTCTGAGACAGAGCCTCAAGCTGTCACCCTGGATAGAGTGCCGTGGCATCACAGCTCACAGCAACCTCCAATTCCTGGGCTCAAGCAAATCTCCTGCCCCCACCTCCCAAGTATCTGGGACTACAGGCACCCGCCACAATGCTCGGCCATTTTTTTGGTTGCAGCCATCATTGTTGTTTGGCGGGCCTGGGCTGGATTCGAACCCGCCAGCTCAGGTGCACGTGGCTGGCGCCTTAGCCCGTTGAGCCACAGGCGCCGAGCCTCAGTGACTTCTTAAATGCCACCTCTTGTATGAAGATATTTCCCAGCTGGAAGGCAGAAGTCAGCGTAGCTATAAGTAGCATGGTCTCCGAATTCAGACAGATGTTTATTCAAGCACTTGCAGATTGCTTATCTGATTCTCTTCATACATATATAAACTAGTCACAGCAGTCTCTGCTTCTGAAGGGTTGCTTTAAACATTAGTATGACAATGATGAATGTCACCGTTATTATTAAAAAACCCTTCCCTGTCCTTGCCTTGCTCACTGTCTTCACACTTTCCCTCAGTGTCCACGGCCCACCTTCTATTTTCCTCAACTTAGTGTCATTTTATCGCCACCCACCTCCTCCCGCTCCCCCTCCATGGTTCTGTGGCTCTTTAAGGGCACAGACCACGGGAAAACAATGTGGGCCATTTCCCGGTGACCTAGATCTGTGCTTTAAATAAAATACATGCTCAAAAAATTATCAAATGAGCGCCTGAGTCTTAGATTGGGGACCTTGATTATCCCCAAGGGAAGGATGAGCACTCTATAGGAAAAGCAACTTTTTTTTTAATAATCTCTCAGTTAATAGCTGACATCTGAGAACCTGTGCATCCAATACAGGGCCTAGAGCTAGAAGAAAGTCATGCTGTTGTGTAAACCCGGGTCACAGAGGAAATAGAGGCTCAGAAATACAGAGAATGCACCCCAAGCACCAGCCGCAGAATCATGAATCCACCTTCAAGTCCAGGGCCCCGGCACTCACCAGGGTACTAAAGGACTATTTTCAAGGCTCTTGTGTCTGAGCAAACTCTCCAACCACATTTGAGAGTCTCGGTATCACCTGCCTGGACATCAGCCAATGATTACCCAGCTGGCTCCAGAATCAACGCCCAGCACCGCTATCATCAGGTGGCCTGTTCCCCTAGGCTCAGTTTTCTTCACATCAACACTGTGGTGCAAAGGAAACCATGAAATTTGCTGTTTTGGCCTCACAGCCACTGTCAGTTGGCCTTGTGTAAGTTGATTGGAGACAAGTGCAGGGGAAGCCCATCCCCTCGATTAAACACTCCTGTACATCTGCAGGGAAGATAGCATTATCTAGATGCCCTGAGATCTGGCAATGACCTTTTTGTAACGTGACACCAAAGGCACTATCCATGAGGGAAGAAACTGATAAACCAGACTTCACTGAAGTTAGAACATTTTGCTCAGAAGAAGATACTGCCAAGAAAATGGAAAGACGAGCCACAGAGTGGAAGAAAATATTTTCAAAAGACATATTTGATAAAGGAATGTTATCAAAAACACACGAACACATTCTTAACTCAACAATAATGAAATAACCCAAGTACAAATGGGCCAAAGTTCTCGACTGACACCTCATCAGTGAAAGCATACAGATGGCAAATAAATATATGAAAAAACTTCCCCTATCATACATCACCAGGGAGATGAAGATTAAAACAAGGAGGCACTACTGCATACCTATCCGAATAGCTAAACTTCAAAACCCTGAAAACACCAAATGCTAGTGAGCATGTAGAATAACAGGAACCTGCATTCATGACTGGAGGAAATGTAAATGGCACAGCCACTCTAGAAAGCAGCTTTGGTCTCTTACAAAAATAAATATATTCTTACCATACAATCCAGTAATCACCACTCTTTGGTATTTACTCAAAGGAGTTGAAAATGTATGTGCACATAAAAAATAAAAGTCTGAATACAAATGTTCATAGCAGCTCTGTTCATAATCGCCAGATCTTGGAAGCAAACCAAGATGTCCTTCAGTAGGTGAGTGGATAAACTATGTTAACTCCAGATAATGGAACATTATTCAGCACTGGGAAGAAATGAGATCAACAATGCTTTAGGTATTTCAAAGTGGCTAAGAGAAAACTTGAGAAGTTCTGACACAGAGAAATGATAAATACCCACAGTGATGGATACCCCAAACTCTCCTATTTGATTATTATACATTCTATGCAAGTAACAAGATGCCACCTGTGCCCCCATAAATATATGACACATTATGTATATATTTTTAAAAGAAATGTGTGATCAAACTATGAAAAGCCATGGAAAACTTAAATGCATATCACTAATGAAAGTAAGTCGATCTGAAAAAGCATACTGATTCCAAATATATGACATTTAATTAGAAGAGAAACCATGGATCAGCAAAAATGTAAGTGGTTGCTGGGGTCAGAGGAGAGGGAAGAATGAATATCGAAGGTACAGAGAATTTTCAGGGCAGTGAAAATATTCTGTAAGATGCCACGATAGTGGAAACACATCATACACATCGATCTAAATCCACAAAACACACAACAGCAGGAATGACTGACCTCTTATGTAAACATGGAACAACCGACCCTTCATGTAAACATGGAGGGCCAACCCTCATGTAAACATGGACGATGGACCCCTCATGTAAACATGGAACAACCAACCTCTCATGTAAACATGGATGACAGACCCCTCAAGTAAACATGGAATGGAACAACAGACCCCTCATATAAACATGGATGACCCCTCATGTAAACATGGAACAACCAACCCCCTCATGTAAACATGGACGACAGACCCCCTCGTGTAAACATGGAATGACCGACCCTCAGGTAAACATGAATGATTGACCCCTCATGTAAACATGGAACAACCAACCCCTCATGTAAACATGGACAACAGACCCCTCATGTAAACATGGACGAAAGACCCCTCATGCAAACATGGAACAACCAACCCTTCATGTAAACATGGACGACAGACCCCTCATATAAACATGGAACAACCAACCCCTCGTGTAAACATGGACGACAGACCCCTCATATAAACATGGAATGACTGACCCCTCATGTAAACATGGAACAACCGACCCCTCATGTAAACATGGATGACAGACCCCCTTGTAAACATAGACGACAGACCTCTCATGTAAACATGGACAAAAGACCCCTCACGTAAACATGGATGACTGACCCCTCATATAAACATGGATGACTGACCCTCATGTAAACATGTATGACTGACCTTCATGTAAACATGAACAGACCCCTCATGTAAATATGGAACGACCAACCCCTCATGTAAACATGGATGACAGACCCTCATGTAAACATGGACGACAGACCCTCATATAAACATGGACGACCGACACCTCATGTAAACATGAACGACCAACCCCTCATGTAGACATGACCGACAGACCCCTCATGTAAACATGAACGACATACCCCTCATGTAAACATGGAATGACCAACCCCTCATGTAAACATGGACGACCGACCCCTCATGTAAACATGGAATGACCAACCCCACATGTAAACATGGACTTTGGGTGATAGTGATGTGTCAGTGTGGGCTCATCAGCTATAACAAATTATACCACTGTGATGTGAGACACTCTAAAATATATATAAAAAATAAAATCTATTAAAACTCAGCTCTATCACCACCAGGAATCAAAAAAAAAAATAACAAGATGGTTTCCTATTTCAACATTCTGTATTTGACATCCCATAAGCTTCTACAATTCTGCCTCCTGCTGAGGCAGAAATCGGAGTCAATAAATCTCCCTTCCTCACTTCCGTTTGGAAGGCCTCCTTACGTGATCCTGTCTCTCTGCATCTTAATCACCAACAAACTGGTCTCGTCTGTGACAAGACTCTCCCTACCCTGCCTCCTGTGTGGGCTATCACTCTGCAATTTTGCCTAGGAAAACTATTTTCAACATGCAAAAGCTGCTCCTAGCTCCAAACTCTCCCATATCTTTCCATTCTTAGGATAAAGAAAAACAAATCCTTAATAAAGACCTCAAAGCCAATTTGTTCCTTGCCCTTCTGTCCTCACGTCACTCCTGCTCCCTGGCTCATGGTTCCCCAGCCACATCCTGTCACCATGCCACCTTCTGTGTCATGGCCTTCCCCTTCACCACGTCACCTTTGCCCATGTGGTCCCTTCTGCTTGGAACGGTGCTTCCCTTCCCACTGTACCAAGATGTCTTCAGCTCAACCTTCACTGCTCAGTTCAGGCGTCTCCTCCCCCTCAAAAGCCTTCTCGGATCCCCCAACACAGCCGAATGTATCTCTTAAGTTGTGACATTTAGTTAGTGTAGAAGGAAGTGACTTTGTGTAATTATTTGCATAACAACTGCCCCTTGTACTAGACCAAGGCCTCTGTAAAGCATGTTTGTTTTGCTTTAACAGATTTAATATACCATATAGCAACTAATTGCTTGATAGATACTTAATAAATATGGAACTTAAAAAAAATAGTATTAGGTTTAGAAAAAAAGTATAAAAGCATTAACCCACTGACCTTTTTCTTAATGTTTAAAAGCATTTTATTCTTATTTGACTATAACAAAAAAATCATAAAAAATATAGGGAAGTCCAATTTTTCACTAGATAATGGTGAAATTAACAACTGAACTGCAGCGTCGAGTCAGAGACACACATTTGCTTCCATCATTTTCAAACTCTCCAGGATTTAGATTCTTTCTTTGAAAAATGGGGCCTGGGATGCTTTTCCCCAAAGATTGTCATGAGGATGTATAAAATAGCAGCTATGAAAGAAAGATCAAGCACAGTTCCTGGAATATTCTGTCACGCAATCAATAGAGATTTATTAGCGTTGTTACCACCCACCCATGGAAATGCGTCTGAGAAGTGTTTCAGACACAGGCACACGTTTGAGAAAGCTGAGGCAAAGTACATTCACTTCATTATCTTAAGGAAGATAAACAAGAACATTCATTTTCAGGAATCATGACTTTTATCGTGCCTTAAGCTTCTACAATATCAACTTGAATTGCTCTAAACCAAAACCATCAATACTGGAGAACGTTTGTTCAGGGGAATCTTTATAACAGGATTTAGGTGAAAGAGATCGGTCCTTAAATGGAGTCTGGAAAGATGTAAAATTCTTCATTCCTCTGTTCACCTTCTCATCCAACCATCAATCTACTGACTCAAAACCTAAGGGCTGAGAGAGGGCACCCCAGTCCCTGGAGTCATGGCAGTGAGCAGGATGGCAATCCTGTCCGCACAGGACTTACACTAAAGGAGAACAAAACAATCCCCCGCAAAACAAACAAACAAATAACCAACCAAGCAAAAACACTCAAAAGCTATTCAATTGTAATGCCATAAAGGTTTGAAAAAGAAACAAGGAAGGAAATATAGGACATTTAATTTGTGGATGGGAGTAATTGTGAGCTACAGCTGATAAGAGGCATTTTTATAAAAATGTTTCAAATGTCAGCCGCTTCACATCCCGGGAGCCACGGGCACGTCCACGAGCTTCGCTATGCATGGATTTCTTCTTCCGTACCAAAGGGACCTACTCATACAACTTATCACACAGGGGAGGTGTGGTGACTTAAGTATCCCACACACATAAAATATTAAACACATAAAACACACAGCAATGACTCACTGAAAGTGTCATTACTATTAAATTCAAGAGGCAATGCAGACACCAAGTAAGTAAGCAAATATATAATAAAACTAACTGCAGTCATCTGCAGGAAACAGTCAGGAATTGTGTGACAGAAGATGAAGCAGGGAAGTTATTAAAGAAAAAAAATTTAAAAACTTGACAAGCACGCCTCTCTCCAGAGGGGACATTTGAGTGAAGACCTGAGTTAATTGGTAGAACAAGCTGGACAAAGGTTGGAAAAGGAATGCCTGATTCCAGGCAGAAGAATCCTCAAGTTCAGAATCTCTGATCTTAAAATAAACTGGGTGTATTCAGAGAAGTGCAGGTGTAATGGGGAAGAAGGTCGAAGACGACTTTGAGGGGAGCTCAGAGGTGGGGTCGCGCAGCGCACACCAAGACCTGTTACGAAGTTCGGCTGCTGCTCCAAGGTGCACTAAAGCTAGTAACACAGTATTGACCAGCCAGACTGCCTGGGATGGGACCCTGAATCCACCTCTTACCAAGTGTGTGTGTATCAGTATTTTCATTTATAAAACAGCAATAGTAATAGCACCTACTCTGTGGAGCAGTGAGAAGTGAGAAGATTTAATATATGAAAGGAACTGAGAATAGTCACGCCTGATCCACACTAAACTTTTTATACACATTGAGGCTGCTGCTGTCACCTTCCTCATCAGAAGAATTTGAGTAGAGGCCCAACAGAACCTTAATTATCTGTAAAAAATACTAATCTGGGTACTGTGTAGACTGGAGAGATGTTGCTGTGTCTTTGCCAGTGGTGAGCCAAGCCGAGCTGAAACCCAGGACCTCTGGAGAGTGGTGGAGAGGGCCCGCTGCCTTGCCTCACACCAGAGCAGCTCAGGGCTCAGGGCTCAGGCACACAGCTCTGGGCATCTGAGTCTACGTGTGCTGAGTCAAGAAACTCCTGCCTAGCTAAAGTGAGTGTACTGTGCAAAGAAACAAAAGAAAGAAAATCTTCCATGCTTTTACTTCCAGAGCATTCTGAGTAAATCAGTACTCTTCAAAATTTACACATTCCTCACTGCCTATCCTTAATTCCAAACAGCTAACAAGATAAAATGGGAAACAGTGTTTCAGTAACTGTCCAAATACAATATGGATATTAAATAATGGGGAAGGCATTTTCTGCTGGTTTTATTGGATGGAAAGTCTTAACATGAATCCATATCTCAGCTGTCATAGGAAAGAAAGGGCCACTGGACAGTCACAGCACTCTGAGGGCAACTCATTTCTAGTTTAAAATGTGTCTTGTTGCCTATTGTTGGGCCTCTGTGGGAAATTGTCTCTCTATTCCGTTGCCTGGAGTACATTTTTCCTAATTTTTTATAGAGCACAGATAAATAGGACAATGAATCAGAGGCAGTCTGTAAAACACAAGAGTGCCTTTGACTCCTGAACTTCTAAACAATAAAAATGGCTAAAAATACAACTTAGCTTGCCCAGATACTGACCTGCCAGCTTTGTGTCTATTTGTGGATTTAATATGGCTATTTCCCCAATTTCCACCATTCACATAAAACGTTCATGATTTTTTACCTACTTCCTTCTATGACAGTGATTCTCAACCTTCCTAATGCCTCAACCCTTTAATACAGTTCCTCATGTTGTGGTGACCCCCAACCATAAAATTATTTTGTTGCTATTTCATAACTGTAATTTTGCTACTGTTATGAATCGTAAGGTAAATATCTGATATGCAGGATGTATTTTCATTGCTACAAAGGGGTTGCGACCCATAGGTTGAGACCCACTGCTCTATGAGTATTATTTAATATTTTTTTGGCTTGTAATGATTCTATTTGCATTTAAATTTATTAGCAAGTGAAACATGCTATCATTGCCCCAAACTAATAAAAAGTAAAAATCTAGTGTTACAGTCCATACCTAGAAGGTATTGGCAAAACCAAATTCAATGAAAACAAGTCAACGTGGTTACTGTCCAGCCAGATATGCCTGCCGACTAGAGGAGCTGGCCCTGCACTTCATCTCTTCATTACAAAGAAAGAATAGGAAGGGTTAATGGTAAAGATTTATTAGACTAAAACTTAATTTTTTCTTGAATTAGACAGAAGTACTGGAAGAAAATTGAAAAAGTCACATAGATGCCTTATCTCACCTCTGCCCTCAATTCATCCTGATTCTTTCTATCAGTAGGACACAGAGGTTGCTAGTCGGAAAGTCCATGCTAGGAGGCCCTTCCTTCCTGGAGGCAGACTGAGACCTGCACCCAGGTCTAAGGCTGCTTTCTGGGCTGTGTAAATAAATCCTAGCAAATAAGACACAGAGGAGCATTTCCAAGCCCTGCTCTTCCTTCCCCTTCAGGTACAACGCGGATGTGATGACTGAGGATCAGCTGTCGCATTGGACCTGAGCCGGTCGTGACAGTGGAAACTGTATGATTGGATTTAGGGACAGAAAGACAACTGGGACCTGGGTCCCTGATAGCCAGTGTGTCCTACTCACCTCCAGACTTCAATACGTTTATTTGGTTTTATCCCCTAAAGGTCACATCTCCGTTATTCACAGACCCATACTAATACTGCTACCCACATCACACCTCAAGAAACGACGATTTAAGCTTTTAAGCATACTAGGAGGTAGAAATTATGATTCTTATCATACAAAGAACTGAAATTCAGAGAGACCAAGTGATCGTTCAAAAGCATGAAACTTGTAAGAGACTGGGCCAAGAAGTCAGCTCAGACTTGCGTGTCTTCAAAGTCCCTATGACCCAGACAAGTCTTCTGTCTCTCAAAGAAGGCCCATTTCATCTTTTTATCATCATTAAGCTTCATTCTTCAAAGGAATGGGGAAATAGAAAATTTTGTGCTTTTATTATTCAGATGAACTCCCAAACAAAAGGTCCAGTAGGACTGGACTTAATTCTGGACAGCTGCCCAGCAGAAAGCATTGATTTATTGGTGTTTGGCTCAGCTGCCCAATGGCTTAGGGAATGGCTAAGAGAGATATGTTATATATATATTTATATATATGCTCCAAAATATAAAAATTAAACTGCAAAGTCCAAATTAATAATAAATGTTTAACTAACTTTTTAAAAATATGATATTGGTCACATTTACTATTTTCTAACAAAAGTTTATTATGTTAGAAAAAGTAGATTTTCTTACTTTGCAACATTTATTGAGTATACAGAAAAATCACAACTGTTTTTAAGTAAGGAGTTACTAGGAACTAATTAATTTTGAAAACATATCTTACCAGAAAAAATACATTTTTTTCCTGATTCAATCATAGAAAATTGGTATATTTTAATATATTTGCTAGAAAGTGGGGGTGGTGTCACTAAAAGTGACTGTCTGATCCCTGAAGATGCTTTAGAAATGACACGAGGGGCCTGTGGTGCCACACAGAATTTCCACAGGCTGGAATTCTGCCCCGAGAACATTCCTATTAGCCCTCGCAGAGGCTCTAGTATACCATCTCTTTTCTGCTGCATGCTCCCTTGGAGTAAAAAATTCCACAAGGTAATCGTCATGGTTAAAAGAGAGCCAAGGGCCCAGCAAGGGATTCATCGGGCGGAGTTTGGACCAAGCAGAGATGGCCTTCTGGCAGTCTGTGGCCTAACCGCCTTGTCTGGCTCAGACATAAAACATTTCTCTTGGTGATCACACTGACTGCCATTGGCACCAGACAAAAGTGTGTCTGTGAACAGTCAGAGATACAAGTCCCCTGCTGCAAAGGGCCATCCCAGGGAGCTGTCTTTTATGAAGGGATAAAACTTTAGAATTTCTTTTTAAAACTGTAAGTCGCTGAGAAGACCAAATCATCTAGTTGCCCATCACCCACCGGTCAGCACAAGTACAGAATCCCAGGTCCGGGAGACAAGAGAGGTATCCGGTGTGGCCCCAGGTAAATTTCTTCTTCAATATTTTCTCCAAGAGTCATCTCATTTCACTTTTAAAGTCTACCTTAGGAAAGTCTGGAAGTGGAGGTCAGGAAGCTGACCCTGCCAAGTCCCCATGGGATTCTTCAGGGAAGGCCCTGGGAGCACCCGGGGGGGTTGTGGACTGCCGGGCTGTGTCTAGAGAATTTCTCCCCTGGACCTGGATTCTCCCACACTGATCCTCCACATTCCCAGCATCATCCTCTATCTCAGACTACCAGAAGCCTTCTGGCCCACCTGGAAAGAAGTTGCCTCGACTCTTTTGGATTTTTTTTTTTTTCAAATAAATAGGAATTCCTTTTTTTCCTTATAAAGCAGTTTAATGACTATGAATGTGCAAAACAGCCTATTTTCCTATGAATATCCTTCCTTTGAAGACAGCTTGTTTCACCCTGCCTTCGAAAGCTCGCCACCTTCTCTGTTATTTTTTTAATCGCATGGAATCAACTGCCCTCTTGTTTTTGTTCTCTGGTCTAAGTTCTGCCCTCTGATGTGGCCTTTCATCCAGCAATGCAATAAACCCCACTGTGTGCCAGGGGCTCTGCCAGCCTCCGCAAGCCAGAACCGTGGCAAACAACGTGAGGCAGCACCTGGGCGTGTGAGTTTTAGCATCACCGACCACATGGAAAACTGACTTATACCCCTAACTATCACAGTAGAGAAAAGCTTTTGCATTTGAGAAAATGACTAAAATCCCTGACTATGTACACACAGTTGTACAAGGGTCTATTCACTGCGTACCCCTCCTTATCGGCTGAGAACCCCGCTGGAATCTGTGGTCAAGAAGTCATCTGTGGCCGGGCAGCTGGCAGAGTTCAGGAAGCTCCAAAGTAAGTGTCTGGCACACAGGAGGCCCTCAGGGAACTCTGAGTCAACGGCAATCGTTCAGGACTAACATTGCTGTCCATAGGACAGTCCCCCATGTCTGCCAATCCCAGCTCCTGTAACAAAGCTAACAGCACTGCGGAAGGGCCTGTGACGTCAGCCTCCGGCTGAGTGTGTGCACACATCAACACCTAAGTGTTCCAACACCTCAGGAACAAATTGTTACTCCCACTTTACAGAGAAGGAAAATGAGGCCCAAGGAGGTAGGTAAGGAGTCCAAGGTCACTCAGTGTGAGTGGGGGCCCAGGTGTCTGGTTCTAGAATCTATTTGTGCACTGGCCTAGAGATGGAGATTGTTCTCATTGCTGCCTACCAGGTAATCGTGCACAGCTGGGCATGTGTTTCAGGAGCCCTGCACTGTTTCTTCCTCTTTTTTTCTAGGTTTGCCAGTGTAGAACTGTGCACTGGGTACCAGCACCCCCACAGAAGCCACTGCTGCTGCTGTCTGAGTGAGGGGCACGCAGAGGGTCACAGGTCTTGGAGCGTTACACAGTGGGGAAATGAAAACCAGGACAGGGATGCCAGTTCCAGGGGAGCTGATGTCCTAGAGACCTGCTTTGGGGGGGGACCTCTCATTTTTTGGACACAGGGTGATTTGCACTGATTGCCTTGAACTGGAGGACAGTCAGGTGTATTCCCAAAGAGAGCAGCTATCCCAAGAAGGCCTTCCCTGAGCCCTGGGTACCCAGGGCCTTCCGTGTCCTGAACCCTCATCATCTCATATTGCAATTGTCACTCAATTTCTCTAATCCACACCCTTGTCTTAAAGCCCTAAGAGGGCTGGGTGGCCATCAAACTCTGTGTCAGCAGGGCTTCCTACACAGCTTTCAGGCAAGAGGAATCTGATGCTGAGTGTCTCACATCAGACTTGGGGTAGACTAAGAGGCTTTCCTGCCACATGTGGTAGGAGGTGCTGGCACAGGCTGCACTGTCCTGGTGTGCACACACATGAGAGTCCACACGTACAGTGGCCAAGGCTGCGCTGTCCTGGCGTGTCCACACACGAGAGTCCACACGTTCAGTGGCCAAGGCTGCGTTGTCCTGGTGTGAACATACACACGAGAATCCACGCATACAATGGCCAAGGCTGTGCTGTCCTATGTGTCCACACACAAAAATCCACACATACAGTGGCCAAGGCTACGCTGTCCTGGTGTGAACACACACATGAGAATCCACACATTCAGTGGCCAAGGCTGCGCTGTCCTGGTGTGTCCACACACAAGAATTCACACATTCAGTGGCCAAGGCTGCGCTGTCCTGGTGTGAACACACACATGAGAATCCACACGTTCAGTGGCCAAGGCTGCGCTGTCCTGGTGTGTCCACACACGAGAATCCACACATTCAGTGGCCAAGGCTGTGCTGTCCTGGTGTGAACACACACATGAGAATCCACACGTACAGTGGCCAAGGCTGCGCTGTCCTGGTGTGAACACACACGAGAATCCACACGTTCAGTGGCCAAGACCGCACTGTCCTGGTGTGTACACACACATGAGAATCCACACGTTCAGTGGCCAAGGCTGTGCTGTCCTGGTGTGTACACACATGAGAATCCACACGTTCAGTGGCCAAGACCGCACTGTCCTGGAGTGTACACACACATGAGAATCCACACGTTCAGTGGCCAAGGCTGCGCTGTCCTGGTGTGAACACACACATGAGAATCCACACGTTCAGTGGCCAAGACCACGCTGTCCTGGTGTGTACACACACGAGAATCTACACGTTCAGTGGCCAAGACCGCATTGTCCTGGTGTGAACACACACACGAGAATCCACACGTACGTTGGCTCCCAATGGGACCAGAAATCTATGAAGTACCCACATACACTCCCTTGAGTCTTTCCTATCATTAGTGTACCATGTACAGAGGGCTAAACAGGTGCACAGAAGGCACCAGCACAGGAAGCAGCAGCCCAGGTGGACTTCACGATCTACTTTCCAACTTGTACACTGGGTCTAAGGGTGTCTGGATGCAGGCGGCAAAGCAGCAGCAAAGGGTGTGTAGGCAAGTGACTCACTATGGGTGTGGACAGTGTGGAACCAGGACAGGGAATGAGAAGACGGCAAGTCAGAGGCCCTCAGAGCGAGAAGGGCATTTCGGCCTGATGCTGCCGTGGGAGTGATGCCTGAGGCAAGGGGGCTCCCCGACCCTGAAAGGAACAACCGCTGCTTCACCGCAGGGGCTGGAGCCAGGGATGGGGCCGGTGGGATTTAGACTCCCAGACAAGTTCAACCTTTGGACCAAATGCTTGCTTGCAGCCTGCAGTGGTCCTCCAAAGTGAAGCTCCAGGTAAAATGGGCTGGGAGAAGCACAGAAGAGCAAGAGGGGTGTTTGTGGGGGTGCCCACGTCACGTGAACACAGCTCATGAGAAGGATGCTTGGAGGAGCAAGTATTACTTCTGCCGGGGGGAGGAGACTGCCCTCAGACAACCCACTGCGGGAGGCTGCACTTCTTTCTGCCAGTCCAGAGGGAGGACAAGTGGGAAAGGGCAGGGAAGGGAGAGACGGGAATTAAAGTGGAAAGGACAGCCAGGGCAGGGGCTGTGTCAGAGCATGTGACGAAAAGATGAACAAACTTCCACGGGAGGGCCCTGGAGCCAGGCAGGCTCTCAAATGAGGTGTCAAGGACAAGGGATAGAGCAACAATGTTGGCTTGATCCAAAGGAAGCTGGTCCCCTGGGCCAGTTGGCGCAGCTGTCCCTGGCCTGCTTAGGGGGTGGAGGTACCCAGGGGTCCCTGGGCTCCACTACTCCTGAGCTCACTGCTGTGACTTGGCTGGAGGCCTGGGAGCTGTAGGAGCCTCAGTGGAGAATCTGCCTTTGGGGACTCCACCCAGCCAGCCCCAAACGAGCTCTCCTGGTACCAGGCAGGTACTTAGAGCCTGGGAGCTGGAGGGTTTTACCTGCTTCGCATTCTCCATGAAAACAAGCATATTTGAAATTAAAGGTGTACTTTAATAGACCCTGAAAAGAAATTAGACTGATTCATTTGCAGAATAAACATCTCTACCCTGCCCCCTACATGGTGAAATTCTTAAATGCTTCCACTTAATGAAAATGGAAATTACCTCTCAAAACATTACTAAAATGAACTGTGGCAATTTTTATACATCTATACAATTCGCTGTGCTCTTTCCCCTGGCTTTGATGAGCAATGGCTAGCGGATGTCTATATTTTTTTGCCTAATCATTTGCCTCAGCTCGAATACATTTGAACAGATCCCCCTCTCCTAAGTCTGACTTAATTCATCAGATATTTAAAAAAAAAAAAAAAAAAGGAAAGAAAATACATTTTTAAAACATCTTAGGTAGGAAAAGACTGCACCATTTTGGTGGAATGAGATAGCAAGGTTAAGTACATTCAACATTCATCTACAGGCCTGGACATATCAGTTATTTGTAACCTTGAACTCGGGAGAAAAAAACAGATATGAGACCCACAGAGAGTAAGCAAGCCTTTGAAGTAAGCACAGTCATGTTTTAAAATTTCTTACATCTGTTTTCTTTTCCTGAAATACCTTAATTCTCACATTGCAATTAATTATTCTTCATCTCTGTTTCTCTCAAGGCATAGCACATTTTATGGCTTAAAGGAGGCATCTGAAAAATTTGTTGAACTGAGATAAATAGCAGTTTAGATCGCAATGTCATACAGCTGACTGGCAAGTCTGCGTTCAGTGTATATTTTAGGAACAAGATGGACCGTTCGTAATCAATTACACATATATTAACATGTGTATACAGTTATATGTACAGACACTTATAATAGGAAGACCATTTGAAGTCACTTCTGTGTGCGTACAAATGCTTCATATGAACACACATGCATATACCCCAGTGTATATGTTCTGCTGTTTCTTAAGATTGCCACTAGAAATAATGACAGTATCATTCGAGTTCTGAGACATAAAAAGAAATTTCTGAGCTTTCTCATCATACTTTTATTAAGGAAAAACATTACCCTCATTTCTGTTCTGTTCTTTCTCTGCTGCCTAACCAGCTCTGGGCAAACCATGTGCCCTTGGCAGGCTCTACTTAGCAGCTCTCAGATGAAGTGTCCAGACTGGCTCTGGCTGGGATGTTCAGACCCCAACTCTCTAAGGGTGCAGGGGGATGCATCAAGGATACAAGAGGGCTGTTGCACTCTGCACCATTCTTTAAGGCCACCGTGTCCACAGCAGGACATGGCATGGGTATCGGCATACTATGCTGGTCACAGTCTTGCTCCGGCCATTCCTGAATCCCAATCTCCATCCTCCATCATTGCTCTTGATGGAGACTGACTCTTCCCTCCTGTCTGACCTTGGCTTTCCTTCACCCATGCTGCAGAGTCCTTGTCTCAGTCGCACCCAGTCACCCTATTTAAGCATCTCTGGATCTCTCTTGTCTTGAGAGAACCTCTGCCAGCTCCATCAACAACCTTTCCTTGAATCCATGCTCAACTTTTTTATTAATGCATAATAATAACAGGTACATTTTATTTTTCCCATTGTGCATCAAGCTTGGTGGTAGGAGCTTCACCATCACTCTCCAACCCTCTCAGTGACCCCAGGCAAAAGGTATAATTAGGCGCATTACAGTACAAGGAAATTCAAGGCTCCGTGGTTGTAGGCACCCCTGGCTTGTGTGGCTCTGACCTGGGTGAGGAAGACTTCAACACGCAGGCTCAGTGTTTGCAGGCGCCCCTGGCACGCGTGGCCCTGACCTGGGCGAGCAGACTTCAACGGGCCTATCAGAGTCTTGTGCGGGACCTGTCGCCCTAATAATCTGATTCTTTAGTCTAACAACTTTCACTAAATCTTCCAAATTTTCGCTGAAGATAAAGGAGAAAAATAGGAAGATTTTGCAATTACGATTTTCTTTTATGTTTTGGAACAGCCAAGGGATGTCCTGGGCTCAGTGAATCATTAGAGGGTCACATGCAAGTTACACTTTCTATTTCTAGTGTGATAGAGACTGTGTGCCCTTTATGTTCACATCAAACACTAGGCCCTACCCACAAGGTGCCCAACGTCCCCGTATCCATACAGAAGGGGCCCCCTTTGCGCCCCAACGCAGGTCTATGAGCACCTCATACCATTACAGCTGCTGTCACTGCTCACATACCCGTCCCTGCTCTGAAGCTGGGATCCTTCCAGATGCCCACGGGGAGGATTTTTCCTAACCACTATGAGCTCAAAGCCTGTCACAGTGTACTCAATGTGATGTATATGCAGCTAACTCAGACAAGAACAAGCCATCAGTTTTCCAGAGAAATCTTCCCCAAATCATCATTTTTTTAAAACAAAAGTATTGAAAAAGAAAACACAATTGCATGCATGCTTTCCATATAATGAATTACTCCATTTATTCCCAGCATCTAATCATAAATATCTAGCTTATAAAATTCAATGAGAGATTGTTTCACATCTAGAGAATCTGCCCCTAAATCATCTGTTTGAAGTGAACCATATTTCCATACGCTGTGACTATTAGAGAAATGACATGTTTAAACAACAGAACACAGATGTAGAATTCTGTCCTTTCAAATATGAGACAATGCCACATCTGAATAGCTCTGGGTTTATGTTGTCACTTCCATCTCGTCTGGGGGTGCCTTTGAAGTCAGTCTCCCCAGTGTGACACAAAACAGCTTGCACATCTGGCCCCAGCTGACTTCTCTCCTCGGATCGGCCCGATTCTTATCAGTTGTCACGCCCATCCTCTCATTCCCTGGAACACTGTTGCTCTGCATCGGTCTGTCTGTGACCTCTGCTCTGATCATCCCTCCCTACCCTTCCATGTGGGGCCAAATTCTGCTCAGCCTTCAAGTTCTCGTCTATGGGGTCCTTTAGCCAAGCCACTCAGCGCCCAGCATGGGCAGTCCTGGGGAAGCCCCTGCTCCATCCTCTGGAAGACTGAGACACTCCATGGCAGAATGCTGCTGAGTAAACAGCTACAGCATGCGCCATAGAAATGCTGACTCTAGCTAGCGGCTCCTATGAGGTCAGATGATCAAGTTCAGGAACTCATCCTAGAAAACGTACTTCATACCTCACTGCTGAATACCACTCTGGTCACCTTCGAGGGGCTCCCCTTGGGGAGCTGTGCACTGATGTCAGCACCTATTCCACCCTTCAAAGGAATTTAGGAACTCTTCTTCTAGCCTGGTCATCAGAGCAGTTGTCACATGAGGGCTAACAATTAAGTTTGCAAACTCACCCTAGAAAAAGTGCTCGCCCACCAGGCAGCATTCCCGTCATTTCCCCTGCATTATCCATTCAATGCTCCCCACAAACCCATCCTCACCACCACCCAGCATTTCCACGGTGTAGACAAGGAACCTGGTTAACACATGGGTCACACAACTCTAAACTCCAGCATCTCAGAAGGGGCAGAAGCAAAATCTGAACCTGGAAAGGCCAGAGCTTGTCACCCTCACCGACTGAATTATGCCTCTCTAAACTCAGCAAGCTTTTCCTATTTCTATTTTAAAGATAAGTGGGACAGAAAAGCCAAATTAAATAATTTGTTTCAACAAGCAAGACCATTCAACTGACAAGCCTCAAAGACACCATGAGATCTGAGAGGCTCTGCTCTTCCTGGCTCTTTTTGAGTACAGCATATGCTGCTGCCAGAATTTTTTTTTTCCTTTTATTCCTCAGAAATACATGCATCTAATGGAAAATCCGTCTGCATGATTGCCTGCCAGTAGGCCTGCCAAAGCTCCCTCCCACCACTGTGTATGCAGACGGAGCTCCCCACGGACAGAAGTCCATCGCCCGCCTGCTTTGGCTGAGGCTGTCACACACTTTAACCGACGGACTACAGGGGAAGGGGCCCTGTGGAGTGCCCCCTACCCTTGGAGCTGCCTGGCACCCCCTACATTTTCTCATGTGGTGAACTGAGCTGCTGTGGAAGAAGTCTGACGGCCCCCCCTGGAGACAGAAGCAAAGCTGCCCTCAGCCGCGCCAGGGGCAGACGGAGAAGACATCCCGCGTGCGCCTCCCTCCGCGGGGTCTCGGCTGAACGTGGCACATAGAAGGCCCTGGCCAAGCCCGGCCGAGCCGAAGCATCAAAAGAAAGCAAATCATCATTTTAAGCCACTCCTTTCTGGAGTGCTTTGTAATGTGGCAGAATCTAATAGAAGGTAATAATTGGAAAATTCACCTTGAAGGAGAAATTACACGTTTTGCCCCTCGCCGGGGGGGCAATCCTATTGTGAATTACTGCCGGTCCCTGTGTTAGTGTTTTCTTCTAAACAGTGTGCAAGTGTGAGACTCAAGGACACACCAGCTTCACCATAATTAGCCCACTGTCAAACTTAACCAAAAATGAAACTACTTTCCCCAAACTACTGTCTTTTATTTGCCTTTTCTGTGTCCCTGTCCAGCACCCCTCAGGCCCTGCTCTCCCACAGCTGCCTTCCCGGCTCTGCCAGCCCCTGGGCACCCTGTCCAGCACCCCTCAGGCCCTGCTCTCCCACAGCAGCTTTCTGGGCTCGGCCGGCCCCTGGATGCCCTCTACCCCTTGCAGCTTTGCAACGCAGTGGTATCGCGGAGATCCTGGGCCTGCCAGCACGGAAGAGGCATAGCCCCGACAGAAACCCAGCTCACGTTATGAACAGTCACCAGGGAGAAGCGGGGTCCTCAGCAGGAACTTGGGCTGCCTGTCCACAGGTCAGCAGGGCCATGACTCCCACCTGACTTCCAGGTCTGGCCCCTGGTCTTTTATTGTGACCCTGAGCATGGGGTCATAGCCCTGGTCACAAGACCACTCACAGGTAGGACTGGGGGGCTACAAGCTCCACCAAGTCCTCCCCTCACACACTGGGGCAAGATTCTCTTTAAAATGGCATTTTCATTTATAATCCCTAAGAAAACAAAACTATAAAGGATGGATTTTGACCCTCCTATTTCAGGTGAGAAAATAAAGCTCAAACTGCAGAGAGACCCAGGGCCACACACCTAGTTCACGTCACGTCAGAATCCAGCGCCCCACTCCCTCTGTGGACACCATGACCCTTCTCCTCCTGAAAGCTGGGTAGGGAGGAGGCATAACACAGGGTAGTAGGGAAAGAGGGAGCATGTGGATTCCTGAATCACCCAGAATCCACACTGGACATGGTGCAAGGGATGGCTACCCAGGACAGAGGGTCAAGTCTTCCCAAGGGAGAGGAGTGGAGAGGAAGAGAAGAAAGACCCTGGAAATACGATGAGTTGACTATTCCCTAACACTTATCACCAGTGACTTTACACAGAAACTTGCCATGTCACTGGGTGACTCATGACTGGTCAGCAGCGTGTTGAGTCAGGGGAGAAGCCGGTGGTCAGCATGATTCCCTCCATGGAGCCCAGACTTGAAGTCAGCCCATTGCTCATAAGCCAAGGCCTCCTCTCATGGCCCCTGTGTGGCCTAAAGAGTGGACACCCTCTCTCCAGACCCCTCCAGGGGGAGCCAGCAGATCACAGCCTCTACAGTCCTAGGAGTGAAGACTCAGGTGTGATTTCACTCACCATGACATCATGGGCAATTCCAAGCGAATTTTATGAAATGTACCTGTGACATAGTTCTTAGCTCTACGGAGTCCTTAAACAGATTTTCTACCGCTCTTTTTATCGTATTATTTTCTCCTTCTATGTAAGGTCTAGCTAGTTTAACAAAGTTCCCCCTAATTTATATAAACTGTATATATTTCTGCTGGTTTTATTTCTGGGGCAGTACATTCAATATTTCTGACTTAACCCTCTATTACAGAGCACTGCTCAGAGCCCTGCACACCCACTTACTACCCCTGCCTTCTCAAGGTTGGGACCAAGTTGTTTCTGGCCATCCTCAAGTTGGGAGGGTCCTCAAGTGGGAGCCCCATTCTGTATGGTGAGTGCCCCCACGACCCCCTGTTTATTCAGCCCACTCTACTTAGCCGATTGCCAGTTCTCTTTAACAACAGGCTTCTTCTTATCTACTAACTAGGGGCCATTTCCCTTCTGCTTCCTTCCTGACTTGACTTAACAAAACATCCACAGCTAGTTTATCCCCAAAATAACACTCCTGGAAAAGTGTTGTTGTTTTGAGACAGGATACCCCTGCAACAATGTATGCACATGGCCACATTCAAAAATCGTTGCCCATTTCCAATATTCACACATCCCACATTCACAGTGATTTGCTGAACACCTCCGTGTGCCCTGCACTCTTCTCTTCCCTGCCACGCAGAGACAAAGGAAGGCCCACCACTGGGAGCAGGTGTGCCCCACAGCCATGCTTCTGCTCACCTGTCTGCCCAACGATGGAGGCACTCAGTCTGTGAGGGATCCTTGAGGACACCTTCAAGGTCACTCGGATCTGATAATACCTGAGAAAAGAGCAAAGGACAGGCTGTTGAAGATCAGAGTCCTTGACGTTGATGGCGTCTAAAAATACCCAGACTGAATCATGAAATCCACAGGAAACCAGGGAGCTCCTTGGCAGCACGATCATCTGGCATCAAAGAGAAACGTATTTTATTAGCAGGTCAGAGAGGAAAGGGATGGGGCAATGGTGGAGGCAGGAAGATGAGCTCAGTCGATATCATAAGACTAAACGGAGTTGGAGGGACAGAAAAAGAGAAAAGGAAAAGTTGGGCCCAGGGACACAGTTACATTATGAGGTGTGGATTTTCCTTAATCAGGAGAGTCCATTGTGATAGGAAAATATATTATTTAATGCATGGTGGAAAACATATAAGCAAATTGAGTTCCCATCCTATTGCAATACAAAAGCACTTCCTTTAGAAGCACGGCAGCTGAGTTGCTTCTCCTAATGGCATCACCAAATACTTTCCCCTGTAAATTTCCATTCCCTATATTCAATATATCACTCAAATTTCCAAATTCATTCATCTCTGGCCATCGTGGAAGTCCCCATGCTCTCTTTGTCACAAATGCAGACACATCTTTTGAGGTTCTAAGCTTTGCAATTAATGATCATGACTGTTGGCTGGTGAGCACTTGGGAACATTTCTGGTGTCATAACTGTTCTCCTCTTCTGCTGCTTTGCAACCCATCGTGAAATGGAATGTGAATAAAACAAAGCAAAATACAAGGAAAATGGACCATGACCACATCAGTCTCCCATGGTTCAGAGAGCTCAAAGCTGGGGGAGAACGCTGTTCCTGATGAAGCTGCACTGTGAATACCCCGAGACTGGTTCTGAGGGCAGTCCCGTGCTTGTCTTCCTGTGTGAATGATGTCCAGAGGAGCCTGAGGACAAACAGCATGGGCACTCCATCCACAACTGCAGCTTGGGAGACACCACTTCCAGCTGCGGGAGCTGACGGGCATCACATAACTTCTCTCAACTCGTTTCTGTCTATAAAATAAGCAGTTAAATAAAATACCTGCTACGACTTCTGCTTCCCAAAGGATGAAATAGACATATCTCCCTCTACTTTTTGCACTAAGAGTAACTCAGACCTCTAGACGGCATACAGAAAACAAACAGAAAATGACTCTGAAAGATGGAGTAGAAAGCAGAGTGCCCAGGGCCCATGGGGCCCCAGAAAAGGCACAGGGTTGAGTTCCCACATTTCTTTTACCTCACATGTCCCAGGATGGAACCTGGAAAAGCTGCAGAGCAGGAAACGTGAACAATCTCGGACAAAAATAGCCCCAGTGGAAACGCCTGCTCCCTCTAGTCACAGGCTCAGAAATGGGACAGCCTAGAAGGACAGAAAACTTTCAGGCAATAGCTGTGTGCTTGCCAAGAAACTCGGAAACACTGAGGCCCCACCATGAACACCTGCAGAGATCCCGTGGGAAGCCTGCAGTCACACCATCGCCAGGCTATAGAGCAGCTCTGCTCCCCACCTTCCAGGGAAGCTCACGAGTAAAAAGCCAGACTTCCAACCACAATGATCCCAAAGAGAAGCCCACCTACCTGGGGACTGCGTGGGGAGCCTGGGCCTCCACCTCCCGCCCAGAAGTAACAAGGGCATAAACATGCTCCTATGATTTTTGACCTAGGCCCAGAAACAATTCCATGGAGGAAGGGTAACCTTTTAAAATAGAAGCAATTGGACATCCACAGTCAAAAGGAAAACAACCAAACAAACCTCAACTTTAATCTCACAACTTATTTGGCATATAAAAACTAACTCAAAATAGATTATGAACTAAAGTGAAAAATGCAGAACTATAAAACTCTCAGAAAAAAATTAAACATTATTCAAATTTATTTTAAATGTGAAGCTAGACACAGAACGCGTGATCCACAAAAAAAAAAAAAAGTGATAACATCATGTCATTCACAGACAGTGGTGAAGAAAAAATTATTGAATTGTCTGACATGGAGGCTCCCAACTAAGGTTGGACAGAGGTTGAACGATGCTGCAAACGCATGTCATTTTCCCAGTGTTTTTAGTGCCATGTGGGTTTGTACTTTGTGCTTTTGCTTTCTGGTGACCCTGCTATTTCAGATGTCCCCACGTGTCTGCTACAGTGCTGTCCAGAATCTGGAAGGGCAGCGTGCTGAGCCCTGCTTTACAGAGTGTGTGTGATTAGATGAGCTTTGTTCAGCTCTGAGTTTCAGTGCTACTGGCTGAGTTCAATGTTATGAATCAATAATACATATTAAGTAAGGTACCTTTAAACATAAACACACATGAAACAAGGTTATGTATTGATCAGTTGACAGAAATGTGACCAGAGGGTCACCAGTACCTAACCCTGAAATTCCCCCTGGGAACAATGGTTCAGTATTTGTTAATTCAGTGTTCATGGCGACTTTATAGAACATGCTACTGTGAATAATGAGAATCGACTATCTGACAAAGGACTATAAGGAACTCTTGCCAGATGTTGCTATGTGCAACTACTGGGAGGCTAGGGAGAGAGGACAGCTTGAGCCCAGGGCGAGAGGACAGCTAGAGCCCAGGGAGAGAGGACAGCTTGAGCCCAGGGAGAGGGGACAGCTAGAGTCCAGGGAGAGAAGACAGCTTGAGCCCAGGGAGAGGGGACAGCTAGAGTCCAGGGAGAGAAGACAGCTTGAGCCCAGGGAGAGGGGACAGCTAGAGCCCAGGGAGAGAGGACAGCTAGAGCCCAGGAGTTGGAAACCAGCCTGCATGTACATAAACACACACAATGGAACGTTATCCAGCCTCAATAACAAGATACTGCTATTTGTGACAACAGGAAGGAAACTGGAGAACTTTGTGCTAGTGAAATAAGCCAGTCACTGAAAGACTCTGTATGATCTCACTTATATATGTAACATTCAATAGAAAAAGGAGAGCAGAGACATACATAGAATCAGACTAGAGCGATGGGCAGGGAAGGAGAAGAGATGGGGAAATGTAGGTAACGCTTATAAAATTGCACCTTGGTAAGAAGAATAAGTCTCCAGATCTAATGTGCAGTAAAATAGTTAATAATATTATATTTTATTCTGAACATTTAACAAGAGAGTAGATTTTAGGTGTGCTTATCACAAAAAGGTTAAAATATTAAAAAAGGAGGTAACATTGGAAGACAATAGTTAGGCTACGTTGCATAATTCTCATAATTGCTTCACTATATATGTACATCAGAACACCATGTTGTGTATTCTGAATACATCATATAATAAAAATAAATTTTAAAACAGATGTTCAACAACATTAGATGAAATACTAATTAAAATAACAATGAGATACTACTATGACCCCATCAGACGGGTTACAATAAAAACAGTAACAACACCAAATAACTAGATCACCCACACAGAGTGGTGAAAATGTAAAATCGGGCAGCCACTGTGGAAAATGTTTGTGAATTTCTCTAAAAATTAATCATGCACTGTCGTACAACTCAGTAATTGATCTCCCAGGCATTTATCTCAGAGAAGTGTAAATTTACTTATGGTAAAACTTGTACTAAATGTTTACAGCAGCTTTATGTAAATACCACACAGATGTTAATAAACAAACTGTGGAATATTACTCAGCACTAAATAATCCACACACACAACCTGGATAAATCTAAACAATTATGTTGACCAAAAGAAGCCATCTCCATACCCAGAAGACCAAAAATCACATTATAACAAAGACATCTGTACTAGAATGTTCATTGCAGCCCAGTTCATAATTGCTAAGTCATGGAAGAAGCCCAAATGCCCATCGACCCACAAATGGATTAATAAACTGTAGTACATATACCATGGAATATTACACAGCCTTAAAGAAAAATGGAGATTTTACCTCTTAGCCTCATAGTAGGGCTAAGTACATTGGATACTTTTTCTTCCATTCTTGAGATACTTTGCTAAGAAGAATATGTTCCAGCTCCAAAATGTTTACATGGATGGAGCTGGAACATATTCTACTTAGCAAAGTATCTCAAGAATGGAAGAAAAAGTATCCAATGTACTTAGCCCTACTATGAAGCTAATTTATAGCTTTCACATGAAGGCTATAACCCAACTATAGCACAAGAATATGTGGAAAGGGGCAAGGGAGGGGAGGGGAGCAGGGAGGTTGGGTGGAGGGAGGGTAATTGGGCCACACCTACGGTGCATCTTAGAAGGGTACAAGCAAATCTTAGTAAATGCAGAATACAAATGTCTTCATATAATAACTAAGAAAATGCCATGAAGGCTATGTTAAACAGTTTGATGAAAATATTTCAGATTGTATATGAAACCAACACATTTCTGACTGCACTAATGTACACAGCTATGATTTTAAATAAAAAAAAAATTACTGAGCAAAATAAACTATAAATGCAAAATAAAACAAACAAAAAAAAGAAGCCATTTCCAAAAGGTACATGATTCTGATTATACTGCATTATTGAAATAGTGAAATTATAAAAATGGAGTACGGATCAGGGGTTGCCAGGGGTTAGGGGATGGGAGTGAGAGGAAAGCAGGTGTGGATATCAAAGAGCAGTGAAAGGGTCCTTGTGGTGATGAGAAGGTTTTGTATCTGATTGTCTGTAGCCAGAACCCCACTGGGATAGGACACGACAGTGTTGCCAGATACACCTGTAAAAGAGACCAGGTTTTCAGTGCCCACAGTGTCCACAGTGCCCCGGCAAATTGCACGAATCACATTTTAAGAAAACCCTGAGTCCCTCTCACTGCATCCTTCTTTTATTTCCACTTTTGATAGATGTGTGGGTACAGAAACGATACCACCATGGAGAAATCCCAGTATAAGCACAGTAATAAGTAACCATGATCTCCTGCAATCTCCGCCCTCTGAGTGAGGGCGGTGTGGCAGAGTGAAGGCCCCTGCCTTGTCCCCAGGAGCAGCAGCTTCTTGGCAACAGCTAATCGCCATCTCTCGGAAACTCTGACTGCACGGTGCCAGATCATTCTATTTATTTAAGGGGAAGACATAAGATTAATTTTTAATAAAAATCTTCAAAATGCCAAAATTGGTGCATAAGTCAGTGACAATGGCAACAGCAACTAGCATCTAGCAGCAGCAACCCCGGCCGTAGCATCATCAATGAAGCCAATGAAGCATCGTGTCAACAAGATCAAACACGTTTGCCGGCTACGTCCTCATGGGCCAGTGACGACCCTGCACCCTCTGATGATGCACCATGTTACTTTCACTGTTTAACAGAAGACACACGCATTTCAGAATTTCATCAGGAAGGAAAGGGGAACAAATCCCATCAGCACTGACACCAAATGTCATATTCTAATGGCTTTGTCTCTGAACATACAACAGGTCAATCATTGCCTGGGGCGATGCATAGCTTTCCCAGCTGACTGTACTTGGAGTGGTTACAGCTGTGCTCAAAATTTATTATTAAGCCTTTCTGTGCTGGGATCTGCCCTAGCAAATTCCACATACCCACTCTTGCTAGATCCCCCATAAATCCTCTGTGAAAGAAAATAGCGTGTCAAGTGTTAGCCAAGGAACAAATTGAGCCATTGGTGAGACCTAACTACTTCCCCAAAGCCACAGAGGTATGAAAGGGCAACAATGCTTCTAACTCCAGAGGGGAATGTATATATTTTTTCTGTTTCTGCTACACCTCACGGGAGTCACATTTTGCGCACAGTTTAGACCCCTTTTATAACCAATTCCAAAGTGTTCTCTGAATTCTTGTTTCTTAAAAGCACTTGATACCACTGAGTCTCACTTCAAGGAATTAATTACTTTGCACTTCCATGTTTAATAGAGATAAGTTGAAAGAAGTTAAGTTTCAATTAGGGTGATTGTTCGGGCTCTGCCTTGATTAAACAGAATGCTTCAATTGTATGAGGAATTCTCCTTTGCCTCATTAGAAATTCTCTCTGGGTAAATAAGTACATAAACGACACATTCATATGTGACATGCGTGATATTATTTGATCCCTACAAGATGTATTTGATGCACTTCTTATGATTTCCATCTTAAAGATGCAAAAATTAACACCTAGGGATACGGATAATTGTTCAAGTTCCATACCTAGTAAGTAACGTGGGCGAATCTCCAAGTACCCTTCGACCACCTTATAGCCACTTCTGCCTAGTTGGGGGTCAGTCAAAGAAGATATGAGGAAGAAGGGAGCATTTAGTTCACATCCTTGGAGAATGGGCAGTGATGGGAGAAGACAGAGCAAAGGTTCCTTTCAGAACGGAGAGCAAAGCTATGACCAGGAGGTGGAAAACTCCAGAGACCACACTTGCATGTTTGAATAGTCTAAATCTGCACAGGACTCCTTTTGGGAAGTAAGAGACAAATAGTCGTCCTTCACTGACTTTCATTTGTAACAGGCCCTTTACAAAGGTAGTAGAGACGTTAACCTTCCCCCAAGATATATATGCTCCATCTTCAGCACCTCTAAGAGTCGGCAGATAGAATTAAGGCTGTTTATCACCTGGCCTTAAACTCTAGGGATTATTCTGGAATGTCTAACACAATCACAAAGGCTCAGCTAAGTGAGGGAAGGAGCTAAAGAGCGGGAGAGAGTGACAGAGAGTTGCAGTGTGACAAAGACTGAAGCAGCCCCTTTCAAAGCTGGAAAGGGCCACCAGCCAAGGGGTACAGGCAGCTCCTAGAAACCAAAAAAGACAAGAAAACATAATTTCCTCTAAACTGAGCCTTCGCAAAGTCATATAGCCAGGCCAGCATCCTGATTTTAGCCAGTGAGACACATTTCAAGCTTCTAACCTCCAGATTTCTAAGCTAATAAATGTATATTGTTTCAAGCCACTAGGGTCATGGCAATAGGTCACAGCAGTAAATAGCAAACTAATATATACAGGCTCAAATTTCCTCCTCATAGTAAAACAAGCAGGAATGATTATTCCCCTGTTAATAATACACAAACTGTGACTCAAAGAGATTAGGTGACTTGCCCATAGTCATGTAGTTGGTTATTGGAGATTTCAGGGATGAAATCATAAAGTCCTTTAACTAAAAGTAAGCTTATGTCGGGAAGGCAAAGCCAGGCTCTATAAACTTTATCTCAATTTCCTCACCACTCTAACCAGCAGAAGTTGCCCAATCACACTCTCACTCTGATCACTAATTTTCTAATATTTCTGTTTCTTCTTATATTTCTTTTTTCTCAAAAGCACCTTAATAATAGAAATGCCCCCTTTTACTTCTTTTGTACTCTTCAGAGTCCTTACACCAAAGGGCAGAAAAGGATCTGGCATCTGTTCACGGTTGATTATTGCAATAGCCACTACCACCAGCCTCTGGAGGAGTCGAGCCACAGCCTCTGCATCTCTGTATTTCCAGCAAACTCGCAAAGCGCTAGCATAGCTGGGATGCAACAGATGCCAGATGAGAACATGAATGAGTGGGAATTCCGCTGACAGACATTCTCAACAAACCACGGGCTTACATAGTCCAATCCCAGTACTTCATCTCTCTGACTGACTCAGAGTGCACATGCAATTTTTATTAAACTAATAAAACTCGATGTAATATTCCCTAATAGAAACATGGCTATCAGTGACATTTTGCCATAATCACTCTCACATCAGAACAGTAGAAAATAACCACTCTGACCCAGGGACGCCTGACATGACCTGAAATACAATCTGCTGTCACGAGAAGGTCACACACGACTCTGGAGTCTGGACACCTACTCCAAGCCAAGTGAGCGGGTGACTTTCCTTCTCTGCCTCTTTCCTCCTGGGTGAGGAGCCCACACATGTACCAGCCTTGCAGATTATCATAAGGCACAAATGGTTCACAGCAAGCATGGACCCCGCGTGATGCTCAACCCCGTATGTGACCAAAGATAAAATTCCTTTGTTACTGCTACCCAGGACACGGCCCCCACACCTGTGATCCGAGTCACGGTCCATCCTCACACGAGGGTGGATGGTCCGGGTGGCTGAGTGTCCAGCACACACTCGCATGATGACACCCGATGGCAGACTCCAGAAGTGAACGCTCTGCTATGATATGAATGCTCTGCCATCCCCATAGGGCTGGGGGAAATTCTCTTTCCTTGAGTTTTCCGAGGCAATCAGAGCCTGTGGTTTACAAGGTGCACTCTGAATCTCTGGCTGTTACTGGCTGTGTGACCTTGAGTAACCACTAATGTCCTTGTACTCAAATTCCTAATAATAAATGGGGACAACAAGGATGATAATGTTCCTTATGGTGCTATCGTGGGGAATAAATGATTTGAAATATGCAAAGTGCCAACAGAGCTTCAGGTTTTTTTTTTTATTGTGAGGGTAAAGGATTGTCTTTATGATGATGATGAAGAAGATGCTTTCATGAAGGTGCCTTGGGCACCAGGCATTTCTCTGGTCACATGGAATTACTCCCCTCTCTGTTCATCTGGATGCCACATCCCCTGTGAACACATGAAATGTCTTTGCTGGCCCCTCGGGGGTTCCAGAAGAGCTGAGCTCACTGTGACATTCTGCACAGGTCCCTGGGAAGGGTGAGCATGACTACCTCACTCCTGTCTGCAGGAGACATGGCAGGGCACAGAGGAAGGACCCTTGGCATCAGACAAACAGGGGCTCAATTTCTCAAGGACCCAAAACTTGCAAAGTTTCCTTCACTGAAGCATGAGTTTTCAGCAGAGCTATATTTTTAAAGAATAGTTAAAAGTTGCACATGGCAGGGGTTCTGTACTTGGCAGTCCCCGTCAGGACTCCTGGAAAGCTCACATGGGTCTATGTTTCTTCATTTGAGACTCAAAACAGCTTCTGTGCCCTTGACTCGTCATTGCGGAGCTCACGTCAGGACATTCGCCACATGGGCAGAGGACTCAGGACTTGAGCTGAGCTTCCTCAAGCTGGTGAGGGGAGGAGATTCTGCCTCCAAAAGGCTCGGTCACTTACAGTCGAAGCTTCCTCTAGATGGCTTGACACTGGACGCTGCTCAGAGAAACCTCGCTAAAGAAAGGTATAAAATACTGCTAGTCCTCCCCTCGCCTTGCCCTGACTGCAGGACACTATAATAGAATTGGCAACAATGTCAACCACTTTCTTTCCTTTAAAAAAAAAAATGGCTCAAACTTTCCTAATAGTCAGTATAAACACTTATAAATAACTAGAGTGGTTATTTATAAATAACAATGTTTGGCCAGGCCTGACCAATATAAACCCATCCACCTCCATCTTTATCAAGAATTGCTGTTAGCTTACATCTTGGCTAATGAGCCATCACATCGCACCTCCTAGTCCACGTGCCATCTGGAAACTGGGTCCGTCTGGAATACAGCCATCTTAAGTGGCTTCAACCTGACATTGGAAGATACTCTGATGATGAGGTGAAATTCTGCCCTAGCAGGAAAACCTGGGAAATCCTGTCAAAAAGAGAAACTTTAGTGTTCAAAAGAATCGGAGAGAAAAGACCTAGAAAATGACTGATGTGATCTTACTGTGTGGTCCACATTCACACGCTGACTCATCTGTTCTGACAATATCCACCCACCACAGGATGACACGGTGAGACGACAACCCATTCTGCTGAATTTTATTGGCCTTAATAACAAATACCAAGACACTTTCTCTAGAAAAGCCTACTCTAATATTTTAGCAGAACTGTCCAGATACTTAGACATGGTCAAAACATAATCATTATAATAACTCATTCCGATTCCAACAATGGGAACCATAGTGATAGAATCCATTTCTCTATCCCGTATCCTTGTTAGTCTGGAAGGTTCTCTGTGGCTCATGCTGTGAATTGCCTGCTCGATATCTACAGCCCTTCCTCATAAAGTAGAGTTTGTATCATCAAAGGAAGTATTATGCCTCCCTAAAAATACTCCCACTTTCCATATCCTTACAGCTAAGAGAGATCTTTGGAGCCTCTCGTGGATAATGAGATAAAAGCGCACCTTGGCAGATGGAGCAAATGGGAAAGATTTTCAGGGAGAAACCCATTTCATGACCCTTGGGCTATCTGCCCCTTCTTTGAATTTTTTTCTGCCTGGATACAATATAAAAGTTTTTTTATATAAAAAATTTTATAAGTAAACATGAAAACGGTCTTCTTTCAGCCGTGAGTATAACAGCCATTTACGAAGGACAGAAGAAGAGAAAGACAGGCGACGTGGACGTGCTTCCGCTTCTGCATTTCACGTGGCATCTTGTGATACATAAGCCCAAGTTAGTCCAGTATCTGATTATTTGAAGTCAAACACAATTCTACTGATGGAATCCAATTCCAGGGCCTTCCTGGGCCATATTTTGTGTAGGGAAAACTCAGAAGAAGTGACACAGTCAGTGTGACTTTTCTCACTGCCTGTTTTCTGGCAGTGGAATACTTTCCCTTGCACAAGAACCGCTAAAATCTAAGAATCCAGGTTCAAATTTCATGCAGAAAAAAAGCATAGTTTATTTGTACACCATGGTTACAACAAAGATTACAAAGGAAGCTCAAGGGAAGGAAAAGGATCTCTTTATGTGGTTGAAGCTAACACACTGGCCTTCTTCAACAGGGTTTAGGGCCAAAGCCCTAGGGGATAGTAAGACAGACTTTCTGCGTGTGTTATCCATGCATAAAACTTGAGGGAAGGAAGAGATCAAAAGCAGAAATTGCAAATCCCTGAGTCCTCGCCCACTAAACCCCAGTTGCACTCTGCTAGTTTTCAACCCCTGTGTTTGGCACAGGTGTGATATTCACAAGGCCACAAGTCATATTTAATTGAAATTGCGTATTATCATTCCACATACAAGTAAGGAATTAAGTGCTTTCAATTTCCTACAGGCACATGACTTCTACATCAAGTAGGGGGTCTAAGTCACACTGCCTTCAATTCCGTAAGAGGAAGTGAGCACTTCCAGCCATACCATTCACCATCTCTAAAAGGTAGTGATGACAAACAAGGAGATCGTTTGCCATTTTTAGGAATGGCAAATTCAAACAAAGCTCCTCCTTTTCAACACAGAAAATATCCACTAGTTATCTCGCTGAATTACCAAAACCCTAGAAACTCAGAATGAAAACAACAATCCACAACTAACACTCTGACACCTAAGATTGTTTCAGTCACTATGCTGACCACCCATAGAACACCGGAGCTTATCTTCAAAAGCATCCCGATACGGTGGAAACAAGTCAGATCTCCCTTTTCAAAAAATGAGATGCACTTAACACATGGTGAGCCATTTTTCCAAGGTCTAGCAGCTTATAAATTGCAGAGCTGAAATTTAAGCACAAGGAATCTAATGTGGGGGTGGGAGGTTTAAACCATTGTACAATACTCTCCATAATGACCATCCGAGCCGATAAATTCATTGTCCTGGTTTTGTTGACAAGGAAGCTAAATAAGAACTTACACATAACAATTTATTGAATACTTACAACTATTCTTTAAGTGCTGTTATATCATTTTACCCAAAAGAAATTTGAGACCCAAAGTACTTAATTTCCCCAGGTTAAGAGGGAGAGGATTTAAACAACACAGTCTAACTTCAAAATCCACATTCTCATCTTAGGGCTGGAGGAACTCCCATCCATGAAAAACAAACAACTCAGAAAATGTAAGTTACACGGGCAATATCACAGCAATTAATGAGAAAACTGAGTTGTAGACACTTAATAAACATATGTTCAAACAAATTATTTTATTTTAACTGAACATTCACAGAGGCCTGTGTTATTGCTATGGTTATCTTTGCGTATCTGCCCCAATGTGTTCATTAACAAACATCTGTACTCCCAGAAGTTAAGGAACTCAAATCAGCAACACAAGTAGCTTGGCCAAAGTTACTAAATATAAAAAAATATGAGATTGCTGAGCTGCCGAAAAGCTCAAAAGTGCTTCCCTATGCCTGCATCCCCTTCGGCTTTTTTAAATTCCCGCTGGCTGGTGGGAGATCTATTGTCCCCACCAAATGGTCACCCCCGGTGTGGGTCTAGCTTGCATCAGAGGCTGTAAGTCAAAGCTGCTCTCAAAAAAGCTGCAGGTGCCAATCACTCTGTCATCCAGGAAAGCATGATTTGCAGGTGAAGTGAGAGTTCCTTCCGAGAGCCAAAACGAAGGCAAGGGTTTCAGTACGAGTTGCTCGCGCGTAGCAGGGGCTCAACGGGTAACCGTCCTCACCCCTGTAGATTTGAGAGAGGTCTGACTTGCTTCCCATTGGTGTGACTTGATTAAATGAGCCTGGGTGAAGGCAGGCCTCCAAGCAGCCAGCACAGCTTGAAATGTCATGGGTAATTTAAAGCCTCCGACCAGAAAATCTGCCGCGCAGTGTCACGCTGTGATGGGGGGCTCTGCAGAGAGACACTTTCTAATTGGCAAAAGCAGAACCTGCAGGGGGAACCATGCGGTCAGAGGTGTGGGCAAGGCTGGGCAGCCAACAGGACTCACAGGCCTTTCCTCCAGAGGATCAAAGGCCTGAAATGAAAATGTGATGGGACCTGCGCACTCCGCTCGCCCCTCACACAGACCAGGCTTACTGTTCACTCTGGCTGCATGACCTTGAACAAATCATTTATCTCTCTAAACACTGGTTTTCTAATCTTAAAAAATGATTGTCATGGGGAACAAGTGAGACAACACGCTGGGAATGCCTGGTGGAATGCACGGGACACTGCCGGCACCGATTCCTTTTAAATCATAATCATTATTAGAATCCTAACAGTCCTATGTTCCTAAGGGGAAACAGACACAGAAAGGGAGAAGTTTTCCTCATATTGGCAGAGTCTATGCTAGAACCCAGGACTGCCAATTTTGGCCCATTCTCCAATTCATTTTACCAATGTATTTGGCCACAATTTAATTCTAGGATATACATTAATATTAAATGATAAGAAAAGACCCTGAACAAAAGTAGGCAGATGGGTTATCTAACAGTTGCTTTCAGATATTCCATAAATACCAACGATAATAATCATAACATCAGAGTAAAACATAAAGAAAGTCACCGGTTCTTGCAAATCAACTTTGGACCAAGCACCATGCTAGGTGGGTGACATGCATTGCCATGTTCTCTCTGGACAGTATTCAAAAGGATGCTCACCACCTTCCCCAGCAGTCTTGTGCTATAAGGAACCTAAAGTTCAAAAAATAAAGCATTGTGCTTATAGAGGGATAGCTTAGGAGGAGAGGAGCTTGAATGCAAGCTCATAGTTGTAACGTTTCAAAAGATACAAAAATATCTTTAAAATTAGAGTCCACTCAAACATAATGGACCAACTGAAATGTCACTGGGGTACAGTGATGACCCATCCTAGCATGAAGAGCCCAAACTTTAAATAGTCACATCATTAAGAGTGATGGAGAAAGCCCCTGCAAACTCTGTGTCCATACCATCCAAATTCTGCCTCACAATGGCCAACTGTAAATTGACTTTTCTAGGGACAAAGACATAGGGATGAATGATGGAACCATCCCTGCCCTCGAAGAATGTACATTCTAGCACAGAAGAAAGCCAATGTCACAAATATTAGTCATACTTTTTATTTTTTAATTATTTTTTATTGAGTCATAACTGTGTACAATGATTCAGGCTTGGAGTACAGTGTGCGGGCTTCCCATACAATCGGAGATATTTTTATCCACCTGATTAATGTAACATTCATGATATTTTCTCATTT
>CAUYRH010181498.1:0-23649 GCA_963574655.1 Perodicticus potto | reverse complement strand
AGCAGAGGTTATCCACAGAAATCACTTCTCTCTCTTGGCTGGGTTCCCAGGATTCAGCTCAATTGTGCAGTTTCTAGAGGTTATCCTCCCTTTTGGATAGGAGCCTTTTTCGGAGGCAGCTTCCAGTCAGCCATCTTGCTCTGCCCCTTCCAGGGATCTAGCTTCTAATTAGCAATGCCACGAACTCATTCCCTTTAAAACTTTGGAGGATATAAGGGCAGCGGTCTCTCAATACGGAGCTACTGCCCCTTTCACCATGGCTGTGATAGACTCTTTAGGGGATGATGCCTTACCACCTAATGATTGGAAAAGTTTGCTAAAGTATGTCTCTCTGGAGAGGATTATCTTTTGTGGAAGGCAGAATACATGGACAAAGCTGATGAAACGGTTCAGCGCAACCACCAAGCTAACAATGGAGTTTCCTATGATGTGCTCATAGGAATGGGAAATTATTCTGATACTGCAACCGATGTTAATTGGTCTCAGTTTGTATGCCATCAGGTTGCCACGATGGCACTAACAGCCTGGAGGAGGCTACCCTCACAGCTCCAAACAGGAGCAGAGTAAAATTCACCAGGGCCCTAATGAAAATTTTCAAGATTTTGTTGCCTGGCTGTGGCAAGCTATGGGGCGTGTAATCGCTGACCCCGAGGATGGGACTTTGATTGTCTGCCTTTGAGAATGCTAATTCTGCCTGTCATGCTGCGATATGTCCTTACAAAAAATGAGGTTCCTTGGAAGATTATATTTGCCTTTGTGCACAGGTTGGATCTTCTTAACACTCAAGGGGCCGCATTCACGGCTGGGATGAAAGGGGTACGCACTGGAGTGGTGTATCAGCAGATGCAAGGAAATAACCAAGGGGGTAAATCCCCTCGTGCCTCTGGGCCCCAAAGAAATGACAATTGTTTCAATTGTGGAGAGCCTGGTCATTTTAGTAAGCAGTGTCTGCAACGTGCTTAGGGAACCTCAGCACCTGCAAGCCGACGACCCACTTCTTTATGAACCAAATGTCAGCAAGGTTTTCACTGGGCTAATGAATGCAGATCAAATACTGATTCTCAGGGCAGACCTCTTAAGCCAACTTCAGGAAACTGGGTCCATGCCTTGCCCCAGGCCCCCCAAACAATCGGGGCAGTTACCCAAAACCAGGGGGAGACAGTCCCGTCTCAACAGTCCCCACTCCCTGAAAAGGCATTGAATTTCTTTCTAGAGCAAGTCCCAGTTCCGCAGGACTGGTTCTCAGTTCCACCATCCACTATGTATTAACCCCAGAGCGAAGACTGTTGTGCCCGAATTTTGGGGTCCCTCCAGAAGAAACTCACACCAGGCACACCGATGCAAAAACAAAGGGTGGAATTTATTACAAGATTAAGCTTGGACTGTTCAGTCCCGCCTAAATGGCAGATGGATCTGAATGGCCCCGAGGGGTGGGGCTGAGGTATTTTTATAGTGTACTGAAAGGAAGTTGGGAGGGGGGGAGGAATGCGATAAGAGGAGTGGGATTAGGGACGGTTGGAAAAAGGATGAGTCCAGGTGTCTCTTTACTTGCTGATTGGATACCTCGGTGGTACCAGGAACGGGTGGGTGGTCGCTAAGCAGGAAGGGGCCGGTGCTGATCAACCGGTGGGGGTGGTCGGGGGGAACTGGTGCCAGGAACCAAAAGTTACAAAACTAACATTTACACTGCAAATTACACAGCAACCTGTAAAATGGAGTCCATTAACTTAAATGGCGTCACACAGGCCCTTTCAAAGACCTCAGAGAATTCCCATAGGCATTTTTGGTCCCCTCCCTGAGGGGACCAGGGGACTTCTGCTTGGGTATAGTAGCTCTGCCAGGCGGGGGCTCCAAGTCCTCCCTGGAGCCATTGACTCTGATTATGAAGGAGAAATCAAAGTTATGGCTGCAGCCCCTCCTGGTATTGTGTCTGTTATTCCAGGAGAACCCATTGCTCAGCTTATTCTTGTGCCTTTTTGAAAATGTGGACAGGTTCAGAAGGCAGGGAGCAGAGGATCTGAGGGTTTCGAGTCCACCGAGTCCACCGATGTCTATTGGGTCAGAGCTATTTCTCAGGAATGCCCCCAACTCACGCTTACTATTCAAGGCCTTTCTTTCCCAGGTATCCTTGATACTGGCGCAGATATTTCAGTCATGTCAAAGCAACATTGGCCTTCAGCCTGGCCTTTGACCCCGTCCATGACTCAGTTGCAGGGAATAGGTATGAGTCAAAATCCCCTCCAAAGTTCTGCCCTCCTTGCTTGGGCCGACCCGAAAGGTAATTCTGGTACTTTCCCACCTTTTGTGCTGAAACACCTTCTGTTCAATTTATGGGGGAGGGATGTTCTCAAACAATTGGGAATGCTGCTTGTCAGCCCAAATGAAACTGTATCTAATTTGATGCTTAACCAAGGTTTTAATCCCCTATTAGGGTTGGGTAAACATGCTCAGGGAATAACTCAGCCTTTGCAACCGCCTCGGTTTTGAGCCTTTTCTTTCAGGCCACTGATTGTGGGTGCTCACCTGACTGCAGATCCTATTACGTGGAAAACATCTGACCCAGTCTAAGAGTTTTAGATCAGTGGCCTTTGACTCAAGAAAAACTTTAGGCAGATGAGACATTGGTACAAGGGCAACTGGACCTTGGTCATATTGAGCCCTCTAAAAGCCTTTGGAATACTCCAATTTTTGTTATTAAGAAAATGTCAGGAAAATGGAGGTTGCTTCAGGACCTCCACTCAGTTAATGCTACTATGGAGGTTATGGCAGCTTTGCAGCCTGGATTACCATCTTCTGTTCCTGTCCCTAATTCTTGGCCTGCTTATGTAATTGATCTTAAGGATTGTTTTTTTATTATTCCTTTTGTGCTCCAGGATTGCTGGGGGTTTGCTTTTAGCCTCCCCTTTGTAAATTTTCAACAGCCTACGCCTCATTTTCAGTGGTGTGTTTTGCCTCAGGGAATGGCTAACAGTCCCACTCTTTGCCAGAAATTTGTAGCTCAAATTCTTTCCCCTCTCTAGCTGCAGTATCCACAGGTTTACTGTATTCAGTACATGGATTTATCATCTTTCCCGAGATGTTTTAGATAAAATGCTGAGTCATTTAACTCATTGTTTTGCTCAGCATAATTTGGTCGTAGCCTCTGAAAAAATTCAACAGACTTATCCCTTGGATTACTTGGGCATGAAAGTTTTCCAAAGTACTGTGTGCAGCCTCAATGCCTTGTGTTGGATACCTCCCGTTTGCAGACTTTGAATAATTTTCAAAAACTCTTAGGTGACATTAATTGGCTGCACCCATCGCTCCATATCACAACTCATGAATTACTTCCTTTATTTGACATTTTACAGGGGACCCTTCTGCCCATTCTGGGGAAGCTATCAAGGATGTTAAAGCACACCTTTTGCACTGTTTTTCTGTCCTTGGAGTTCCCAAGGTTATCAAAACAGACAACGCCCCTGCCGACACATCCAAAGCCCTTGCTTCTTTTATGGGACAGTTTTTTATCCACCATTCCTTTGGTATTTCTTACAATCCTCAGGGCCAAGGCATTGTGGAACCGGCTCATGCATGCCTAAAGCTCCAATTGGAAAAAATTAAGAAGGGGGAGTTAGGGCAGCACCTATGGCTCAAGGAGTCGGGCGCCGGCCCCCTATACTGTAGGTGGCTGATTCAAACCCGGCCTCGGCCAGAAAAAAAAAAACAAAAAACCACTAAAACAAAAAATAAAAAAGAAGGGGAATGCAATTATGACAAAATCATGCCTTCAAGCTACTGTATATAAAAGCTGTGCAATAAAGCTGAGGCATATTAATTGCTGGAATTATTGCCCTTATAACTACTGTAGCCACAGATGCTATTGTTTCAGTAGCTCTTACTCAATCCATACGGACTGCTCATTATGTAAATGCTCTTTCTAAAAATGTTTCAACTTCTTTGGGCATTCAGGAAAAGATCGATCATAAAATTGAGGAAAAACTTCATGCTCTTGAGGAGGTGGTCCTGCTTCTAGGACAACAAGTTGAAGCCCTTAAGGCCTGTCTTCCTCTACGCTGTCATGCAGAGTTTGAGTGGATTTGTGTTACTGCTTATAAATACAATGTTACTGATTGACTTTGGGATCGTGTCCAGCACCACTTGCAGGGCATTTGGACTTCTAAAAGCTTTTCAGTGGATATTGCTGCTCTGCATTCACATATCCAGTCTATTCAAAATGCCCATTTACAGATGTTGTCACCACAAGAGGTGGCCACAGCTATAAAGCAGTTTCTTACTGACTTTATACCATCAACATCTTTCACTTATGTGATCTATGCCCTTATTGGATTGGGGATACTGGTTTTGTTGTGTGTATTTTCTGCAGCCCTCCAGAGAGCCTTCATAGCAGTCTGAGAACTAAAGGCCAATCTTCACCACATGCGCTTAGAAAGAAAAAGAGGGGGAGCTGTTGGGGGCCGAGGAACAGTTTTGAGGAACTGCACTTGAGTCAAGGACTGAATGCAACCTGGCCCCAGCTGTTTCCTGTTATGCTGGTTCCTGAACCAGATTAGAATGGACCCATGCTCTTTTGGTCAGCACAGACTGCTGAGAATACTATTTTGCTCTTAGGCTGTTTTTAATCAAGTTATGCAATTATGACAAAATCATGCCTTCAAGCTACTGTATGTAAAAGCTGTGCAATAAAGCTGAGGTTGCCTTTCTACTGAGGAAAGGTCCTACTTATCCCACTATTTTCCGTCTTTCTTTTCCATTGTGCACTGATCTACTCTCAGGTTTTCCGAATAACCTTGCTAGGCTGGTTCCTGGCAGTGTAGTGTCTATTAGATCTTGGGTTTCTCTGAGATTCTGTCTTAAAATGCTCAACCTTCCTTCCACTGAAGGTTGATACCTTGGTCTTACAGGACCAAGAGGAGCTAGAGAAAAGGGACAAGAGAAAGGTTATTGGTCTCATTAGGGCCAATGTTTCCATCCCCAACCCACCCAGGCTCTTGAGGAGGGACTGGTTGAATGCCTATAGGCATCAGACTCTTTTCCTCTGATGTCACATTATTCCTAATGTTGGCTAAATACCAGTCATTTCCATAAGCCCTGACAGCTTTAAGAACTGCTAGTCTCTCAGAACTTGTTAGGGTCTGATTTAGCAAGAGCATAACATCTTTCCAGGATAAATCAAATGACTGTCTGAGACCCTGGATGACATCGATATATCTTTCTGGGTCGTCCAAAAACTTGCCTAAGTCCTTTTTGATTTGTTTCAGATATGACAGAGAGAAAGAAATGTGTATCCGTGTAGGGGCAGTACCCCCTGGTCTAACTACTTCCTGCAAGGGGCATCCTGCTGGGTGCAAACTAGGAGGGGCACTTGGAAGTTGGCCCAGCTCTTTGGCCTCCACAAATCTGGGGCCACAGTGGCCCTGGGTAGGGCAGACAAATTGGGTCACACTCTTGGGGTCCCCTTGAGTGCTCCTGGTTGGCAATCACCACCAAGAAAGCATGGTCAAAATAGCAATTCTTACATAATTGAAGATTATCACATAGGACATAAAAGGCTTGGACATAAGGCACCTCAGACCACTTCCCTACTCTTCTGCAGAACAGATCTAACTGCAGAAGGCATTATAATTTAAATTTCCCCCTGATGCCCACTGCTCACCAGTTGGAAGGTTGTACTGTGGCCTGGCCTCAGTGCAGAAAAAAACAACTTGCTTTTTCTTCAGGGTTTGAGGGTTGAACTGGTTCCAGTTCTTTAAAATACAGTGCAGCAGGGTGCCATCCTTGAGAGCTGAGGAAGAATTCCCCATGTAGGAGAGAAGACACAGATGATCTGCATCTGGTCATCTTCCTTCTTTCCTTCACGCAGCCACAAGGGCATCCCTCTGCGGGCTGGAGGAGCCTACTGGGTGCATGGCCAACCACAGTCTGTTGCCTTCTTGGGTTAGTCACACTTATTGGCACAGTGAGAAGATTCATGCTTATGGAAACTTCTGCCCCTATTGCAGCTGGTGGGGAGAAAAATGTATCTGAATGGGGGCACCCATTGATAGAACCATGGGTCCCTGCAATGGTGGCCCTCACCTGAAGCATGCATGCCTCAACATTATTCTAAAGTTTTCAGAACTGCCACTGGGCCTTTAAGAGGATGGCTTCAAGGAGGCATCTTAACCCTATCTCAACTAAAGAAGAGATAAGCTAGGTGTCAAGGGCTTTGTGTCAAGCAGACAAGCTCTGGCAGGGTCCCCTGGCCTCGTCAAACCAATATCTATGTCTCTGGGGCAATGTCCTGGCCTCTGGATAAACTTTCCCAGGCTGAAGAGGAATGTCTTTTCCCCAGAGCAAAACTCAATACCCTAGCCCCACTTGAAAATGTTAACTCATATCCCTCAACTCTTGGGGGTCCTGCCACCCAGGTGGACTGCCAGGCTTAAGGATGGCAGACTTTCAGGAAAAATATTTCTGAAAACCTCAAGTAGTCCAGACACCAGGTTTATGCACTTCCTAAAACCCTTAAAGCAAGATCCAGGTGGTCAGAACGTATGAGCTCCTCTGACAATACCAAGTAGAGTGTCATAATCATGAGGGTCAGGGCCCAGGAGACAGGGGCCTAAAGAGCTTGGGTGCTCTTGCTTAGGCAGTGACCTAGCAGGAGTTTCACTCAGCACCACTGGGTCAATTTGGGTCCCCTAGGCCTTAGGTCTCGGCCTACTTTCCCTGTCTACCTTTGGAGCTCCCTGAAGAAAGAAAGGAAAGAGAAAGCAGAAACAGAATTGGTTTAGGACGATCCCAACATTTCCTTAGTGAAGTGAGGAGGATTCAGAGACCCATTCCTAGGCAGCCTCACACCAGAGTCTTAAGTCTGGCAGCCACGCTTGTCTCCTGTAACCAGCTGACAGGTTCCTGGTGTTAAGTCTCCTTTGAAATAAGGGAAATAAAGGAAAGAGCCAAGCAGGTGTCTATTTGGCTTATTGGAGCAGTAGATCCCGATGAGCCCTCCAAAACGATACCAGAATTTTCCCACTGGGTCCTTGGTCTCAGGAATAGAAGAATGAATTCACAGACCACAAGTGAGCAAAATCAAGAGAATTTATTGAGAAGCAGGAGGAAAGCCTCTGTTGTAGCAGAGGGGGTCCCAAGCAGGTTGCCACTCTTGGCTCTGTCTAAGGGTTTTTAAGCCTTAAGTGTTCTCCTGCTTATTAGTGGCACACTCTGGTCGGCTCTTTCAAATTAAAATGGCCCATGGTTATTGGCTCCCTCTTCAGATGATGTGCTTCCTTCACAGAGTCCCCTTGGGGGTCTTTTTTCCTGGTATGTCTCAGCCAGTGATAGCTACTGATTAATGGCTGCCCAGGTTATGTAGGCACTCTGTGATAGTTATAAAACTTCCTGCTGGGGATTTTCCAGGCCTGGAGGCTGTGCCCAACCCCCTCTCCTGACTCTCCTTCTCTAGAACCTATTTCTTGCTCTCTGCCTAAAAGCCTTTGAACTCTTATCAATTTGATGACCTGTGCTTTATATTAAGATTCACTGTTATTATAATTCAAAAATCACTTTTATAATATATAACACTGTTCTTTATCCAGTAGTTAAGTAGTAATGCTAGTTAAGGGCTGAAAAATATTCCTGAAAATCCTCAACTTGGGAACTAAAATTCGATTTTATAACAAGATAATCAAATCACCACTGCCATGTACAATGGCAGGTACTCTCTTAAATATCCAAATTAGTGCCACAAATAAAAAGCAGCATTAAAGAATAAATATGCTACTCTTGTTGTAGACACATGTTAAGGAGATGTATCCTTTTTAAGGTATAATTATTCCTATGGGGTAAAACTAGTCTTAAAACATATGGTTATTCATTATATACACTTCTTGTAGGTAAAAACCAGGGTTATTTAAGGGGAGAAATATTAGGAAAATCTTCAAAATATTGACAGTAGAAATAATGGTAAAACGAATATATTTATTCATTACCTAGATTAACACTGGATTTTAGCTGTATCATGTTACTTTCTGTACAAAACATTTTAAATACTTCAGTGTTACATTGCTAAGAATTTAGTATGTTTCCTACAGAACTACAATGCATCCTACCTGTGTTATTATAGTCAGTAAACAATTTTTAATTTCACTAATAAACGGTTTGATCTAAATTTTAAAGTCTCTATTCCCAAAATGTCTTTCATAGCTCATTGTTTAAACCAGATCCCATTAAAAACCACCCAGCCCATTTGGTTGTTTTGTCCATGGAATGTTCTAACAGATAAGAGTGGTGGTTAGAAAGTGTGGGCTCCACATAACAGGTACCTTGGAAGTCAAATCACTGAACTCGTGTTTCCCATGCTGCAGGCCTAAGTGCAGAAGCTTATAGGCTTTTGCTCTAGTATCAGCTCACAGGCCTCCTTTTCTGCCTACAGCACTCTCTTCCCTTTCTGGTAAGTTTGGTTTTTTAAAAATTTGTTTGTTTTGTTTGAGAAAGAGTCTCACTCTGTTGCCCTGGGTAGAGTGCCATGATGTCACAGCTCACAGCAACCTCAAACTCTTGGGCTCAAGCAATCCTCCTGCCTCAGCCTCCTGAGTAGCTGAGACTGCAGGCACCTGCAGACACCATACCTGGCTAGTTTTTCTATTTTTAGTAGAGATGGGGTCTCAGTCTTGCTCAGACTGGTCTTGAACTCCTGAGTTCAAGCAATTCACCCACCTTAGCCTCCCAGAGTGCTAGGATTATAGGCATGAGCTGCCTATCATTTTTGTTTGCATTTCTAAAATTACTAATGAGCTTGCACATTGTTTTTCTGTGAATGACCTCATTATTTTTGAAATACATTTTTCTACATTAATTTTTAAGAACGTTGTATATATTTTGGAGAATAATTCTTTATCTATTATATTTGTTGCAAACTTTCTTTAACCTGTCCCTTGGCCCTTATTTCTATAGTGCCTTTGGCTTTATGAGAGTGTTATATTTTTACGTAGGCTGATCTTTTGATCTTTTCCATTTGATTTTTTTCCTTTTGAATCTTATTTGAAAATTTTCCTGAATTTAATGATTTTTAAATTTTTGTTTAGATAATATTTAAATGCTATTTTAGAAAAATATTTAAGTCTTGAATCAGTCTAGAAGTTATTATCATAGACAGTATGGGGAGGAATCTAGTATTCTGTTTTTTTGCACATAAAACCAGTTGCACCAATCCCAGTTATTAATGTTCTTCCTCAGTGAATTATAATGGCACAACTATCATTAAATATATTACCAAGTCTGCTTACATTTGTTTTGGAGCATCCTATATTATTCCATTAGTCCCTAATTCATTCTCTTATACTTTCATTTTGTCTTTTCTTACTCTTACTTTTTAATATTTTTATTACTGTGTGATAGCTGGTACCCTTCAAAGAAAATGCATGAAGTGTTAGCAAACATTGGAATTCTCTTCTGTGGACTTGGGGTACATACCTATTATCCCATTAGGTTACACTTTAGTTGCTCCCAGTATATATATGTGTGTGTGTGTGTGTGTGTGTGTGTGTGTGTATATATATATGTGTGTGTGTGTATATATATACATATATATACACATATATATACATATATATATGCCCATATTATACACACACATATATATTTTAAATTTTTGATCGTCCATTATACCCCTTGTTTTTTTGTCTCTCAAGGATAGATTTTGGTTACTAATTCGACTTCTTAGATCATTTATAATTTTTTCTGTTTTTTAATAGCTCCTTGGCTCAATTTTGAACACATATTTATTTTTATTTTTTGCAGTTTCTGGCCGGGGCTGGGTTTGAACCTACCACCTCTGGCATATGGAGCCGGCGCCCTACTCCTTTGAGCCACAGATGCTGCCCACACACATTTATTTTTTAACATGCATATTTCCTTTAGAGTTTTTCTTTACATTAGCCTATTTAGAAGACTTATAATTTAAAAATCTTTATTGTGTAGTTAATGTTAATTATTATTATTATTATTATTATTTTGAGACAGAGTCTCACTTTGTTGCCCTTGGTAGAGTGCCATGGTGTCATAACTTGCGGCAACCTCAAATTCTTGGGCTCAAGCAATTCTCTTGCCTCAGCCTTCCAAGTCGCTGGAACTATAGGTGCCTGCCACAATGCCTGGCTATTTTTAGAGACCGGGTCTCACTCTTGTTCAGGCTGGTCTCGAATCTGTGAGCTCAGACAATCCACCCACTTCAGCCTCCCAGAGTGCTAGGATTACAGGTGTGAGCCATTGTACCCGAACTCAATGTTAATTTTTTATTCTAGTTTTTATCAGTTATTAAATTGCAATTTAATATAGAGCCTGCTGATTAGAAAAGAAAAATCCAGGTTCTGGCTAGTGAAATATCTGAAAACCTAAAATTTCTACATGTGGATACAGGTTTGACATTTTCAGTTGGAGATTGCATCCTCTAACTACTCTGCCAGGAGAAATCCTACACACACCATAGTGATACTGGCCATTGCTGTGTACCAAGTTACAATGATTTTCTTCTTCTTCTTCTTTTTTTTTTTATTTTTCATATTTGGTATGTGTGTATGGATTGGGTGATGTATTTGAAAAATCGACATAATATAAACAATATAAATGATACATAATGTGAATTCTTTTTTTTTTTTATTTTTTTTTATTTTTTTTATTTTTTGAGACAGAGCCTCAAGCTGTCACCCTGGATAGAGTGCTGTGGCATCACAGCTCACAGCAACCCCCAATTCCTGGGCTCAAGCGAGTCTCTTGCCTCCGCCTCCCAAGTAGCTGGGACTACAGGCACCCGCCACAACGCCCGGCCATTTTTTGGTTGCAGCCATCATTGTTGTTTGGCGGGCCAAGGCTGGATTCGAACCCGCCAGCTCAGGTGTACGTGGCTGGCGCCTTAGCCCCTTGAGCCACAGGCGCCGAGCCCATAATGTGAATTCTTATTCCTCTTCCTGTCCATATCACCACAGGCTTCCTTTCTAATTATAGGGAACAGTTTTTTTTTACATGTGCATTTTTCATTTTTAATTTTACCAAGCAAATAAGATTTTATATCTGTGTGCATATATATATATATATATGTGTGTGTGTGTGTGTGTGTTTATGTACACATAAATATTTATTTCTACCCCTTTGTTACATATTTTGGTATATACATGCATATGCATATATTTGTACTTATTTCTACACTCTTCTTATGCAAAAGGATAAAAACATACCATATACATAGTTCTTTAACTTTTACGTGCAACAATATGTACAGAAGCTCTTCTGAAGTTATGACATAAGGAGAATCCTCATTATTTTATTTTAAATAATTTTTTGCTAAGATAGAACTCACATACCAGAAAATTCACATTTTTACAGTATGTAATTTAGCGGTTTTAGTATATTCGCATAGTCATACAATTATCGCCCGTATCTAAATTCCAGAACATTTTTGTCACCCTCAAAGGGAAGCTCATACCAGTTAGCAGTGAGTCTTCTAGACAACCACTATGGGTTTTTTGTCTGTAGAGATTTGCCTATTCTGGATATTTCATATAAATGGAATCATAACAATCTATGGCCTTTTTGTGTCTGTTTTTTTTTTTTTCACTTAGCATAAAATTTTCCAAGTTTTAGTGTAGCATGTGTTATTATCCATTCCTTTTTTAGGGTTGTATTACATTCCATTGCACAAATATACCAAATTATTTTATCTTCAGATATTAAGCCGGTCTTTTATTCTTGGGATAAATCTCATTTAGTCATGGCATATAATACTTTTTATATGTTTCTGGATTCATTTTGCCAGTATGCTGCTGTTTTAATTTTATCTTAATTATTTTATTTGTTTGTTTGTTTATTGTTTATTTAGAGATGGAGTCTTGTTATATTGCCCAGGATGGTGTCAAACTCCGGAACTCAAGCAGTTTTCCCACCTCAGCCTTCCAAGTGGCTTGGATTATAGGCTGGAGCCATCACATCTGGCTTGTGGAGGATTTTTATGCCTACGTTCATAAGGGATATTTACCTGTAGATTTTTCTGATGTTTTTGACTGGTTTTAGAAACAGGGTAATACTGGTCTCATAAAGTGAGTTGGGAAATGTTGCCTTGTTATCTGATTTTGGTAGTTTGTGAAATATTGGTGTTCTTTTTTCTTTAAAGGTTAAGTAGAATTCCCCAGTGGAGCTATCAAGTCTTGATCTTTTTATTTTGGGAAGTTTGATTATTAATTCATTCTATGTACTTGTTATAGATCTATTCAGATTTTCTGTATTTTCTTGACCAAGTTTTGGTAGTGTTTGTCTTTCTAGGAATTTGTCCATTTTATCTACATTATCTAATTTTTCCGACATGGAATTGTTCATAATATTCTCTCATAATTCTTTGCCATTCTATTTTTTTTTTTGCAGTTTTTGGCCAGGGATGGGTTTGAACCCACCATCGCCAGCACATGGGGCCGACTCCCTACTCCTTGAGCCACAGGTGCCGCCCTATAATTCTTTATCTTTTGAAATGTAGGTAATAATGTCCCAACTTTCAAAAACTGATTTGAGGCTTGGCGCCTGTGACTCAACAGGCTAAGGCGCCAGCCACGTACACCTGAGCTGGTGGGTTCTCGAATCCAGCCCAGGCCCACCAAACAACAATGATGGCTGCAACCAAAAAATGGCCAGACGTTGTGGCGGGCGCCTGTAATCCCAGCTACTTGGGAGGTGGAGGCAAGAGACTCGCTTGAGCCCAGGAATTGGAGGTTGCTGTGAGCTGTGATGCTACAGCACTCTATCCAGGGTGACAGCTTGAGGCTCTGTCTCAAAAAAAAAAAAAAAAGAAATCTGATTTGAGTCTTCTCTCTCCTGTTTTTTTTTTTTGTTAATCAAGCTAAAGTTTTGTATTTTTGTTTATTTTTTCTTAAAACTAACTCTTGATTTCATTGATTTTCTCTATTATTTTATATTCTTTATTTCATTTATTTCCATTCGTATCTTTACTATTTTCTTCCACCTGCTTACTTTAGGTTTAGTCTGCTTTTCATTTTCTGGACTACTTAGGTTGATTAGGTTATTGATTTGAAATTATTATTTTTTAATACAGGGTGGACATAAAGTTTATGCGCAATTTACTATGTTAAATGTTTTTTTTTTTATTGTCTGATCTCATATACTTGTTAAGTATTGTTTTTTTTTTAATTTATTGTTGGGGATTCATTCAGGGTACAAGAATGTTAAATGATTTTAAATTGCACATGAACTTTATGTCCATCCTGTATATATGTTATAGCTATACATTTTCCTCTGAGCACTTTTTTAGCTGATTCTTGTTTATTTTGCTGTGCTGTGTGTTTGATTTTATTCATTTCAAACTATCTCCTAAATTCCCTTATGAGATCTTCTTTAATCCATTAAATATTTAGGAATATGTTGTTTAATGTTTATATACTGGTGAATTTCCATAATTTCTTTCTCTTGGCTTCGAAATTAATGCTATTGTGGTTGAAGAACATGCTATTTATGATGTAAATACTTTAGGCTTATTTTATGGCCTAGCATATGGTCTATGCTGGAACATGTCCCATGTGCATTTGAGAAGAAAAAACATGTGTTCTGCTATTGGTGGATGGAGTATTCAAAAGATGTCAGTTCAAATCTTCTATTGATCTTTCTATGTTCTCTCCATTATTCTTAATAGGTATTAAAGTCTTCAAAACTATTATTGTTGAATTATCTTTTGGAGGGCTCTGTTAGGTGTATATGTAAGAGTTATATCCTCTTTTTGATTGACCCTTTTGTCATTATAAAATGTCTTTGTTTCTGTTAACAGTTTTTGTCTTAATGTCTATTTTGTTGGATATTAATACAGTTTTCCCAACTCTCTTTTGGTAACTTCATGTTATTAATCAATTTGCCCATACTTTCATTTTATATCAATTTTTTTCTTTAAATTTAAAGTACATCTCTTTTAGACAGCATATACTTGTATCATGTTTTTGGTTTTTAATCCATTGTTATTATCTCTGCCTTTTAATTGGAGTGTTTAACCTATTTACACTTAATGTAATTGCTGAGAGACTAGAATTTATGTCTTCCATTTTCTTATTTATGTTCTATGTCCTGTGTCCTTTGGGTTCATCTCTTCCTCCCTTACTGCTTTCTTTTGTGTTTAGTAGATATTTTTTAGTGCACCATTTTTAATTCTCTTATTTATTTTGCCAGATTTAGCTGAGTTATTTTCTTGATGGTTGCTGTGGTGTTTACAATTCACATTTTGATTTTTAACAATCAAGTTTTGATTAATAGAAACTTAATTTGAATAGCATACCAAAACTTTATTCCTATAAAACTCTGTTCCTTTATCCTATCTTTCTGCTTTCATTGTTATACAGATTATCTATTTATTCATCCTGTGTCCATAAACACAGTTTTAATTTCATCCTTCATACAGTATCTTTTAAATTATAGACAGAGATGCATTTGTATTCTCTTTATTTACATATGTAGTTACTTTCACCAGTGCTCTTTATTTCTTTATGTAGATTTGTATAATCTAACACCTCAAGGAACTAGATAAACTAAGCCCAAAGTTAGCAGAGGAAATAATGAACAGAGCACAAATAAATGGAATAGAGGCTAGAAAAATAATAGACACGAAATCAAAGTATTTATGAGTTGTTTTTTAAAAATGTAAACAAAATTGACAAACCTTTAGCTAGAGCAACTAAGAACAAAAGAGAGACTATTCAGATAACATCAGAAATGAAAGAAGAGATATTAAATTGAAATACAGAGAATTTTAAGAAACTGCTATGAACAATTATACAACAAATCAATAACTTAGAAGAAATGGACAAATTCTCAGACATGAACAATCTATCGAGACTGAATCTTTTTATTTCAAATTAATATAAGGTACATAATGATTACTCAAGACTGAATCTTAAAGAAACAGAAAATCTGAACATATCAATAACAAGGAGATTGAATCAGTAATAAAGTCTCCCACCAAAGAAAAGTCCAAGACTGGTTAGTTTTGCTACTGAATTCTACCAAATGTTTAAAGAAAAATTAATACCAATTTTTCTTAAACTCTTCCAAAAAATCAAAGTAGAGAGTGTTGGGGGAGCCTAACATGGCCCACATGAACCTTCCCCCCTCCTAAAACAAAGAACACAAAGGACCTAGGTAGCCCATGCCCAAAGACATTTGTGCCAAAGGACCCCTACTCAGCCAGCTGTGGAATTTGTTCACTCCCTATGGCCCCACATAAAAGGGGTCTCTAACTTCCCCTGGGTGCAGATGCCACCTTTGCCTTGTCCAGGCAGGTCATTGTCCCCTTTCAATAAACCTGGCCTGAATCTCCCCACTCCTGATCTCATCTCTGGATGAGCCACCTGGTAGCTGCCAGGCTACCATTCAGAGAGAATACTTTCCAAACTAGGCATTTAAAATAATAATATGTGGCAACTCTGGAAATCAGAGTCTCCACCTTCCTTATTGCCTGTTTTTATTGCTGCTTGTTAGTGATGTTTCTAAACTAATTCTATAAAGTCTATATTCTTTGTCAGGTGTGGCCACTGAAAACTCTGTTCAGTTAGGTTAGTCCTCTAATGATTGACCAGATTTCCTCAAAATATCTGTAAACAGTAAGTCGCCTAGTGTTTGCCCAGATGTTCTGTGTGCATGTTGGGGCACACCTTGAACACTCATGCCATTGACAACTCTGCTTTAGCCTTCACTTCTGCTTGTGCAGAACCTCAAAGTGAGAGCTTAGGGACTTCTCAGTACATAGCCCTGAGCAAGCATGTGGCCTTCTAGATTCCTAGGAATGTTGAAACTTTCAAAACTTTATGGACATCTCATTTTTTGCTTTTCCTTTATAGATTTTTGGTTACTTTATTGCTTGCTTCCACTGTTATCCATTTCAGGCAGGGTAGTTATTAAGTTATAATCAGTTAACCCTAATTCTTTTTGTGTGTGTGTATGTGTTCTGAATAATTTTTATTCTAAGTCACATAATCTTAGCCTTGACATGACAGGAAGTTACAGAGCTGTAAATACCAAATCTACATTACCTTACATAATTTGGAAAATTTTCAAGTTTGTGACATATGATAATTGCACTTATATACACAGTAGGAGAAAGATACACATGTAAAGACAACACTCAAAAAGATTTTTACACTTAGATTTGCCTTACTTGATTACAAAAATCCCAAACCATCTTCCTACCAGGGTTTGTGCAGGGCTTTTCTCCTTTCCTGGGACAGAACTAGTACAAAGGATTAAAGACTTTATGTAAATGTGAATATCATTGAGAAGTACAAGTGGAAAATCTTGATTGAGGCTGGTGGAAAGCAGAAGACAATATTGCCTGGCTAAGAAATTTCCCCTAATTCTGTTCCATATATCCCTACACCCCACTCCCAGGGAAAAAGCTGTTTGCACTCTGCGAACCCCCAGGAACCACCAGACAGTTCAGATAATGACAATTCTCTGGGAGTGAAGCTTTGTAGGAGCTCCAGTCTCACTCTGTCCTCTCTGGTGGCTTCATTGTGATTCTAGATATTGGTTTTCAAGGCTCTGTGGAGTTGGGGGATGGGAATAGAACAAGTTAATATGCTGGAACATTTGCTTTCATCATATTCCTTGAGACTAAGCAGTGCTTATCAATAAATGCTCCCTGGATTGCCCCAAGTCGGTTAGTTTCTAAAATTCTTAAAAATTTTATTCTTAAATTTTCTGTTAGTTTCTTTATTTCTTTTATAAGAGAAAGAATTTTCAGAAGGCCTTATTCTGCTCATTTTTTGCTCATTTTAAAAAATAGTTGCCAAGCTGGACTTGTCATTGATTACGTAACCAGTTCTCTGCTAAAGGAGACTTGTTTATAATCTTTTGCTCTTATGATACTCCATTGAGTAATCTCCTATAAATGTAATTTCATATTTGTGAATCTGTAGAGAAAATTTTCTAGAAGTAGAATAACCGAGACAAAGATCAAAGCTAGGCCAATATGTATTTTTCATGGACAGTACAAAATTGCTTTGTACAGTGTTTATACTATTTTGCACTCCCACCAGAAAGATATTTATTCACTTGAATTCCTTAGTTTTATATCTATCAGTTGGGCACTACTTTTTGGTAGGTAGTATTTTATGTACTAGGAATAGAGGCAGCAGTGTACTGGTAAATGCTTAACAACTGGTTCTTTTGGAGGGAAATACTTCAGTGTGTATTGTTTATTGATTCCAGTGATGCAAATGCTCATACCATAGCCTGTTTTAGGCTACCAGCCTAAAATCTGACAATACTGATCAGGAAGTTGGGGAGAGATGTGCACATCAGCTCTTGTAAGCTGGCATGAGCCACCCCTAGCAACCACTGCATCCAGGCATGAATAAAGTTGACTACAAACATCCTGTTCTCAGAGTAGAGAGCAAATGTAACAAACATAAAAAATAGATACATGGTGAAATATTATTAGAAGGTAATAAGTATGGGAACGTACAAGTAGGTTCAAGGGCAAGGGAAGTTTCAGGGAAGGTGGGGTTGTAATATGAAATAGAATAGTCTTTTTTTTTTAGAGACAGAGTCTCACTTTGTCGCCTTTGGTAGAGTGCTGTGATGTCACAGCTCACAGCAACCTCCAGTTCTTGGGCTTAGGTGATTCTCTTGCCTCAGCCTCCCAAGTAGCTGTGACTATAGGCGCCCGCCACAATGCCTGGCTATTTTTCAATTGTTGCCGTTTGGCCAGGGCTGGGTTTGAACCTGCCACCCTCAGTATATGGGGCTGGCACCCTACTCACTGAGCCACAGGTGCTGCCCCAGGATAGTCTTGATAGACACCACAAGGAGACGATATTTGAATAAGGATTTGAAGAAAGTGATGGAATAGAATAGTGGTTCTGAAACTTTAGCATGAATCAGAAATACCTGGAGGGCTTGTTTAAAATACAAACTGTAGGTCTCACCTTTAGAATTACAGGCTCAGTAGGTGTGGGGTGGGGCCCAACAATTGTCTTTTAAGTTCCTGAATCATGCTGATGGCTCACCACAAGGGCACCTTCTGTGAGCCACTAGAGCAGTGACTTTCAACCTATATGTCATGAGAGAATCTTAGGTGTGCCTCGAGAAAGAAATGTTTTATTATGAATATAGCTTGTTTTCTTTTCTTTTTTTCTTTTTTCCTTCAGATTGATATGAGGGTACAAATGTTTAGGTTCCATTGTTTTCATTGCTAAGATAAAGTTCAAGTTGTAATTGAGCCCTTCACCCAGGGCGCATACTGAACACCCTCACATTGGCCAAGAAAATGTTTAAAGATTGTTAATTAAATTATTTTTGAAAGACGTTCAATGCACAGTAAGTATATTCTTCTCTCTCTCTCTTTGATCAACATAATTTAAGTGTGCTGCAGAAGTTTAACCTGTAGGTTCAAGTGTCCCGTGAGATAAAAATGGCTGAAAGACACTACACTAGAGTAAAGATGCACCCCAGAGGGAATATCTAGGGCAAAGACCCCATTCTGTTCACAGAGGAACAGAGTGCGTGCAGGGGAGTGTAGCAAGAAATGAAATCAGAGTTAACAGACCCAATTCATGTGGCACCCTGTAGAGCATTACAAGAACTTGAACTTTTGCTCTGAATGAGGCAGGACCCACTGAAAATTTTCAAGCAAAAAGGTGGCATAATCTAATGTGCACTTTATGAGAATTGTTGGTGTTGAGAAAATCAGTGTAGAGAAAAGACAGCAGGAAGCAAGATGAAAGCAGGAGTCTTTTGCAGTAATCTTGGCGTAAGCAGTCAGGTATGTTAGGTGGGCCAAACTAACTCCACCTTAGATCTGAAAAAACTGTTCTGTGAGACTCTGTTACAGGTGGACACAACTGCTAAGGAGACGTACCATACCAAAACTCAGAAGGAAGACATACCATGTCGTCACCTCCTTGCGCCAGTCCAGTTACAAACTGATAAGACATAGAGGCCAGTGAGGTGTGATGGGGGTGGATCGCGTGAGGTCAGGAGATCAGTCTGAGCAAGAGGGAGACCCCAAGGCCAGAGGATCGCTTGAGTTTGAGGTTGCTGTAAGCTATGACTCCACACCAGGGCACTCTACCTAGGACAACAAAGTGACACTCTGTCTCAAAAAAAGAAAGAAAAGAAAAGAAACATGCTTGCATGGAAGGCCTCTGGCACCCTGATAAGAGGAGCCTGGCCTGGGGAATGCTGACAATAAGTTGCATGTCCTTGGTGCCCTAATAAGAAAGACTTGTTTGTAAAACCAGCTGCCCCTTAGCCTGGCATAAAAAGAACTACCTCCGTCCTTAATACTTGCACCCAGGCAGGAAATAAACTTTTCTGCATGTTACATTTGGTCTCAGCGTGATTTGATCTAATAATTCATTTTACCTGTAAAGTTACCTATATATTTTTAATATACCAAGAGGATGAAGGCCTCACTGCATATGTTGTCAAACTTTTATAATTTTGTACATGTGATTTTAATGAAGATTTCTTTTGGTTGCAGCCACCATTGTTGTTTGGAGGGCCCGGGCCGGATTCGAACCCGCCAGCTCAGGTGTACATGGCTGCGCCTTAGCCCATTGAGCCACAGGCGTCGAGCTTAAAGAAGATTTCTTAATATAGCTCTTTTATTATTAGTGAGATTGATCTTCTCTTTGTAGTTTTGATGACCATTTTGCTTTCGTAAACTGATGTCTTTCGTCAGATTTTCTATTGAGTGGATTAACTTTTCTTCTGATATGTAGTAGTTCTTTCTATTTATGGAGATTATTTCTTCAATATGTCTGTATGTATCCTCCCTTTAAGATTGTTTCATTAATTTAACTTTTCCCAATACTGTTAAATTATTTAAAATCAAAGGGTAAAAAAGTAAAACCTAAAATTGGATACAAATATTAAAAATGAACCTAATTCTGTCACACAAAGGAAAAAAATAATTCAAGAAAAAAAATTTTTTTTTTTTTTTTTTTTTGAGGCCGTGTCACTCTGTTGCCCTGGGTAGAGTGCCAGGATGTTGTAGCTCACAGCAACCTCAAACTCTTGGACTCAAGTGATCCTCTTGCTTCAGCCTCCCAAGGAGCAGGGATTACAGGTGCCTGTCACAAGGCCTGCTATTTTTAGAATCAAGGTCTCCTCTACCTCAGGCTGGTCTCAAACTCATAAGCTTAGGCAATTGACTCACCTCGGCCTCCCAAGTGCTGGGATTACAGGCGTGAGCCACTGTACCCAGCCCATAATTTTTCTATTTGTAGTAGAGATGGAGGTCTCAGTCTTGCTGAGAGAAGACTCCTGAGCTCAGGCAATTCTCCAACCTTGGCCTCCTAGAGAACTAGGATTATAGAAATGAGCCATGGTGTATTCAAGTAATTTTTTACTTTAGCATTCTATACACCAAAATATTTTCTAATATGAAAAACTCCTACCTTTTAGCTTGGCCCTTTCTATATAATGAGCCCTCTGACTCTACTTGTTGTCCATCCACAAATTCAATTAACTTCTGGTTGAAAGTATTTAAAAATAATAAAAAATAATGAGATAGTAAAAAAAAATATAAATTAAGGGGTGGTGCCTGTGGCTCAGTGGGTGGGGCACTGGCCCCATATACTGATGGTGGCAGATTCCCAGAGGGTGGCGGGTTTGAACCCAGCCCCAGCCAAACTGCAACAAAAAAATAGCCAGGCATTGTGGCAGGCACCTGTAGTCCCAGCTACTCAGGAGGCTGAGGCAAGAGATTTGCCTAAGCCCAAGAACTGGAGGTTGCTATGAGCTGTGATACCATGGCACTCTACTGAGGGTGACAAAGTGAGACTGTCTCTAAAAAAGAAATATATATACATATATATATACACACAAATTAAAAAATAATACAGAATAATAACAATTCCCACAGCATTTGTGTTGTATTAGGTATTATAAGTAATCTGGACATTATTTAAAGTAAACAAGAGAATGTGCATTAGTCATATGCAAATATTATACCATTTTATATAAGGGACTTGAGTATCTGTGCATTTTGGTATCTGAAGGGGTCCCAGAACCAATCCTCTGTGGATATTCAGGGATGACTGACTATATATGTTTTTCTGAACTGTATTTGATAGTAAGTTACACATGTTATAAACTTTACCCCTAAATACTTCAACATGCATTTCATGAATGCATGCATTTCAGAATCAGAGCATTTACTTACCACAATGCCATTATTATGCTAAGAAAATTAATAGTAATTCATAATATTATCTAAATCAAATGGGAATACCAAGGGACAACTGTAATTATGTCTTCTCAAACAATGAGAAACCTGGTTCTCATCATCTACAATATATTTAATTATTCAGCCCTGGAATATACATCATTTAAAATTGCTGTTTCATTTCCTTGTGAAAAACAAATTTACCCAACTAGAGTATAGTACATATAGTTCTTTCATTTAGTAGCCTAACAGTATTTAGTAAAAATAGTTTTTGAAAGTAATTTAGGTTCTTTCTTCTCCATACCCTGTGGGGTAGTTATATTATTCATTAACATTGAATAAATATTGGTTCATTTGTTACAGTTTGTGTTTTATTTCAGGTTCCTACCATGTCCCATTTGATTTTTTAAAATTTAATTTACACTCAGTAAACTTAACTCTTTGTTGGCCAAGTGCAATGGCTCATGCCTATAATTCTAGTGCTCTGAGAGGCTTGAGTTCAGGAGTTTGAGACCAGCCTGAGCAAGAGTGAGACCTTTTTCCACTAAAAAGAGAAAAGTTAGCCTTGTGTAGTGGTGCAAGCCTATAGCCCCAGCTACTTGGGAGGCTGGGGCAAGGGGATCAGTTGAGTCCAAGAGTTTAAGGTTGCTCTGAGCTATTATGCCACAGCACTCTACCCAGGGTGACAAAGTAAGACTCTGTCTCAAAAAAACAAACAAACAAAACAAAACAAAAAACAGAGACAGAAATATAGAGGTGTGCATGCATATAATATTTACAAGCTCTGTGCTGGAGGCTTGGGACACCCCTGTAGCAATATGAACACTTATCAATCCATATCTTGGTTTTTTAAGATGCTTTTCCAGTAAAAGGAGTCATACAACAAGTGATTGGCTGTATGACTGGAATGGAAAACTACAAGATAAGCTTGAAGTACATTGTGGCATCAGTAAGTAAGGAAGTGCCCACAAAAAAGATTAGTACAAGCTTGGTGCCCATAGCACAGTGGTTATGGCATCAGCCACATATACCAAGGGTGGTGGGTTTCAACCCAGCTATAGAGGACTAAAAATCATACTTACTACAATAGCCACCAATCTCATAACTCATCTGAGGAATTACTGAAAACAAGACATTCTCCTGGTAAGTCTGGAAATCTCTTGTGACTTGGAAGGCAAGCCACCAAGTAACTCAGTAATCCTGGAGGAGCAAAGTTCAGTCCTGTAGTAGTAAGGCTGATGTTAACATTAAGCATTTTATGGCAGTTCCTTGAAGGATTAGTGGAGAAAAATTGCATGTAGTTTTTATGGAGATCATTTCTTTAAGTACATACTCTCTTAGCACCTTTGGAGATCATTTCCTTGAGCACATACTCTCTTGGCACCTATGAGATCATTTCCCTGAGCACGCAGTCCCTGAATGTCTTTGCTTAGTAATCTTTCCACCCATTATGTATCTTCTCAATAAAAGGACTCTGTAAGAAGTATTCAGGGCTTGCTCTGCACCTATGGGAAGTCCACCTCTTACAGCTTGTACTCTCAATAGGTGTCCCATGTGATCATTTATGCTGTCATGATACACATCCTGGGCCAGCTAAACAACAATGACAACTGCAACAAAAAATAGCCAGGCATTGTGGCCGGTGCCTGTAGTCCCAGCTACTTGAGAGGCTGAGGCAAGAGAATCACTTAGGACCAAGAGTTTGAGGTTGCTGTGAGCTGTGACACCATGACACTCTACCAAGGGCAACATAGTGAGACTCTGTCTCAAGAAAAAAAAAAAAAAAAAGATGAGTACACATTGAAAGGTCACAGGAGCCAAACTGAAAAAAACTCCCAATGACCAAATCTTGAAAAATTTGACCAAGAAAATATATAACAATTGTATTTAATTATAATTAATAGAATCAAATAGACATGAGTCTGCACTGATGTCTGTTTGTTAAATTAATTACTTTAGAATGATGGAGAAGGGACACTTCTTCCATACAGAAAAATTCCTATTAATAAATACATAAAGAATGTGGAAAATAGAAAATTACCAATAGTATACCAGAGCAATCATTTAACTATTGTTGCAGGAAAAATCCATTAATGGATGCTAGTGGTGAAAGCTTGAGAATAGAATATTTTCATAGTCTCAATGTATCTCCAAGATACTTACTAATTGCAAAAAGAAAAATAGTAAGTCACAGTAGAGAAATCCTGCAGACATTTTCTTAACCAATTGATCAAGGTTAACATCCTTGGTCACAAGCCCATGTCCCCCGCACTACTGTGGTCCACTGAGAATAGCACATCACCTTCAGGTATTTCTTTTTCTTTTTTTTTTTTTTTTGAGACAGAGCCTCAAGCTGTCACCCTGGATAGAGTGCTGTGGCATCACAGCTCACAGCAACCTCCAGTTCCTGGGCTCAAGCGAGTCTCTTGCCTCCGCCTCCCAAGTAGCTGGGACTACAG
>CAUYRH010181496.1:0-15403 GCA_963574655.1 Perodicticus potto | reverse complement strand
TTATTTTATTATATTATTTTTTTTTGTAGAGACAGAGTTTAACTTTATCGCCCTCAGTAGAGTGCCATGGCGTCACACAGCTCACAGCAACCTCCAACTCCTGGGCTTAGGCGATTCTCTTGCCTCAGCCTCCCGAGTAGCTGGGACTACAGGAGCCTGCCACAACGCCCGGCTATTTTTCTGTTTTGCAGTTCAGCCGAGGCCAGGTTTGAACCCTCCACCTTCGGTATATGGGGCCGGCGCCCTACTCGATGAGCCGCAGCCCCTTATTTTACTTTTTTATTGTTTGGGATTCATTGAGGGTATAAAGAATTAGGTTACACTGTTGTTTTTGGTTCTTTTTTGTAAAACAGAGTCTTACTCTGTCTCCCAGGGCAGAGTACAGGGGCATCAGCCTAGCTCACAGCAACCTCAAACTTTTGGGCTCAAATGATCCTCTTGCCTCAGATTTTCTGTATTTAGTAGAGATGGAGTCTTGCTTTTTCTTAGGCTGGTCAAGCAATCCAACTGCCTCGGCCTCCCAGAGTGCTAGGATTACAGGCATGAGCCACCGCACCTGGCCCCTTTGCTCTTTCTTATGAACTTTAGAAGCAGTTCATTAAGTTTCACAAGAACTACACGGGGATTTGTTTTGAATGTACAGTTGGTTTGAGAATGGCCATCTTTGTGATATTGATGTTTCCCCCACACTCAGGAGCCCTGTCTCTCCCACCTCAGGACTTTTGCATGTGACTCTGCTTGCACCACTCTCACCCAATTCTCTCCTTAGTTAATTCCCTCTTCCGGATTCAGTCTTCCCATCACCAAGACCCTCTGCACCCCGAACCTCTCCCTCAGAACCCCATCACAACTGCCCTGAAACCCTGAAATAATCAGTGACCTTTGGTTTGCTAACTGCTTCCTACTATGCTGGAAACGCCTCCAGGGCTATGATGGTTGGTGTCCTTAGAGTGTAGGACATGTAGGTCACAGGTTGACAATAAATGTTTGTTGCAAGAAAGGAAGAGCGTTCTGCCTGGGGCATCTGGCCATATCCAGAGGGATGGTAAATAAAGTTATCTGATTTCTTTCCTGTGCCTCTACTTTTCCCTCTGGAGGAAAGAGATATGATTAGTATCTACCTCACAGGGTAGGCTGAGGAGAAAGTACCTTTATGTAAGTAAAAAGTACACGAAGCAAAGTCTCCCTAAGGGTTTAGCTGACCCACACCTCTCCATGCATTATTCAGCTTGGCATACATGTAACGCTCCAATGGCTCCAATGGTTCCAAAGCCCTCATTTTGATAATACTTTTGTGAATTAGTCTTTTTACCTCCATTTTGCATGTGAGGCAAATGAGTCTCAGAGAAGAATGACTCATCTAAGGCCTTACATCTAGAACTTTAACCCCCAAACCCAATGCATGTAATCTTTAAAGTATTTCCTGCTCAAACATTCAGTCAGCAGAATTGCTCCTTTGACTTTGAGAACTAGCTGGCTTTGCTCAGAAAGGGGGGGGGGGAGAAAATCTAACAGACCCACAGTGTCAACTTACATTACTTTTATTTTATTTTTACTGAAACAGGCAGGTATAAACTTAAGCCTGAACTTTCCATGCTCATAGCTCTACAAACCATAAAACCAAAACAAATCTTTAAGCTAAATACAAACACAACCACAAAAACCAATAAAATAATTCAAATTAATAACATGAAATCAAGAGACAGATTAAACCTCATTAACACTGGATTTCATCACAGCAGAGCAGTGTTGGGGGTGTTTTCTGCTTCCTCCGCATGTTATTGTTTTTTCTCCCCCCTTTTCCTCTTTATATGGTCTATAGAGGCAGGTCATCTTTTTTTGACTTTGGGTATGATGGGTCATCATTTGAGCTACTGTCATAGTCACTATCACTGTTTTCTTTAAAAAAAGGGAAAAAATTGGGCTAGGGGCGGTGGCTCACGACTGTAATCCTAGCACTCTGGGAGCACGAGGCAAGTGGATTGCCTGAGCTCACGAATTCGAGACCAGCCTGAGCTAGGGCAAGACCCCCATCTCTAAAAATAGCCAGGCATTATGGCAGGCACCTGTAGTCCCAGCTACTTGGGAGGCTGAGGCAAGAGAATGGCTTGAGCCCAAGAGTCTGATGTTGCTGTGAGCTACGATGCTACAGTACTCTACTGAGAGCGACAGTGAGACTGCGTCTCAAAAAAAAAGAAAAAAAGATTATAATCTAGTTTGATGGGCTGAGCAATTTAAACAATGCATTCTCATTCTTGTCATGCAATAATGAAAAGTGGGAAGTAGCGCACTTAGCCTAACATCACTCACTGCATATTTGCTGTGATACTCACTACCAATGAACTATTGCAAATGTGGTCCCAGAAGACAATAATGGGCCCATTTATCCTCTAGCAAAGGGCCCATTGTGGTAGAGTGCCTCATTCGAGTGTGGGGCTGGTGATTCATTCTCTCACCACCTTACTCCTTTCCCTGGACTCACCAGGAAACTCCATTCTTCCAAATTCCGTGCTGTGACCTGGCTCACCCGTAGGTGTCCTTCCAGTATTAAATCAAGCCACTGTTACTTTCTCATTAGCACGAGACAATTAAAATTATATATCATGCCAGTGCTCTGTGCCATTTTTCTGGAAGTCAAATTACAGTTCCAATATATTCAATTATTTAAAAAGTTAATTTCTTAGTCTACGAAAATGACGCTCTATGGCAGCAAATAATCCCAGCTGAAGGCAGTTTTGACTTTAGCCAGGGAATGAGATTATAATCCCAACTGCATTATACTCTTTTTTTGGTTACCTCTTGGTAACAAACTCAGGGCGTCAGGAGGTGCAGCTCATCAGAAGTGAATTGGGGCACAGAAGCCCAAACACTGAAATAGAATTTGGGGGGGTTCCCCTCTAATCATTCCATCAGAGAATTGTCAGACAGCTGCGAAAATCTGGACTCAAAGATCACTGAATCGGTGAACGGAGCAGGGCAGGCTCCAGGCTCCTGTGCTAGCCAGATGAACAGCCCCTCGCTTCCGGAGCTTGGGACCTGGGGGCCTTTGGCAAGAGCGACTGGAGCCTGCTGGCCTGTCGTTGTCTGCATTTGTAAGTCTTCCGTCCCCGTAAACAAAGGGTGGAGCAGACCTCCTAGGCTCTCAGCGGCCCCAGGGCTGGGCCCTGCGCCCGGGCACCGAGGTACTCCCTGCAGCACGGGGTGACAGACCCCAGACAGCCCTTCAAGGTCCCCATCTCTCCTCCACCCCCACCACGTGCAGGCCGGAGAAGGCAAAAGAGGCCCAGCATCCACCCCAGGGATTTTCTTTTCTTTTCTTTCTCTCTCTTTTTTGCTAGTTTCAGGCATTTTTCTGCTTGAGTGAAAATGAAACAAATGCCCGCCTCCCGCGACACACACACTCACTCTCACGCACCCGCGCGGCCGGCCTCCCAGCTGTGTCCGGGGCGGGGACCGGCTCGGCCCCGACAGCCAGCGGCCGGTGGAGCGCGGAGCGCGCCTCCCGCTGTCCAGCGCTCCCGGGTTCCCTCGCACCCCTGCGCGCTGTGCGCTGCCTGCGCCCCCCGGAGCAGGCACCCGGCCGCCGGCCCACGGGTGGGGAGGTAGCGGGCACACCCCGCTCCGGCACGCCCCGCCCGGCCTGGCCCCGGCGGAGGCAGTACAGCGGCGCTTGGCTCAGCTGAGGGCGCCGCTGGGGCCCGGAGCGAGGCGCGGTCCTGCCCCGGCGCCGCTGGCTGCGCGCTTGCCCTCCGCGCCCGCGTCCTGCGGATCAGGTGGGTCCCGCGGGGCGCCGGCCGAGCCCCCCCGAGGCCGCGAACCAGGTGGGGGGTGCTGGGGCTGGGGGCTCCGCGCAGGGGCGGGGATGGTTGGGGGACTGGGCGGGCCCCTGCTCCGGCCCAGCCCTGTTTATGCCCGCCTGTGTCACTGCTTTTGTTCTTGTCACCACCTCTGTGCCCAGATCCGACCCTGTCTCTGTACCCCTCCTGCGCCCGTCGCTGCCTCTGTCCAGCCTTCCAGATTAGAGCCCGAGAGTCTGTGAGCCGAGGTCCCCCAACAGGGCCCTCCAGAGTGGTAGTATCAGGAGAAGGGAGACTCAGGGGGCGACCAAGCGAATCTCTAAAGGAGTGAGGGGGGTTGTCCCCATCTGTGAGAAAGGACGGAGGGACGGCTCTTGCCCAGGACAGAGTGGGAAGGGGGTTCCTCTGGTAATGAAGAGCTGGCGAGGGAAGGGTGAAGTTAGGGCACAGGAACCCTGGGGAGCGGGCATGGGAGGAAAATGTTCCAGAGTCCAAGACCAAGCCAGTAAACCAGCGCGGGGAAAGTTTCAGACACTAACTTCGGCTGCCAAATTGCACGCTGCATTGGGGTGATAGGAGGCAAAGGGTTGCTTCGACTCTTCAAGCCACCTCGCCCCTGCCTGAGAGGGACACCACCCACGTTTGAAAATGGTACAGCGCAACAAAATGATTGCACAAACTCCTGAAAAGCGTCCAAGAAACAGTAAAGGGGGAAAAAATGTCAGCGAGCGTGGAGAGAAAGCAGAGACAGTCCCCATCTTCCCTCGGTGGCGGGCGGAGGGAGGGGCGCGCCGCTCCCCCCCCCAGGAAGGAACCGAGAGCCAAGCGGCTGTTTTGGTGGCTTTGCTCGTCATCTGCACTCCTGGCTCCGGAGGGGCAGGCCTCGCTGCCTCCCCCGTTTACCTGGGAGTAGGTGTGTCCCCGGAGGCGGGAGGTGCAGGGTGGAGCCTTGGTGTGGCCGCTTCCCGCCTAGGAGACACTCTTCCAGGCAGAGCTTCAGTTTTCTCCAGGGCTGTGAAGAAAGGATGCTGCAAGAGACCTGCTTCCAGGCTCCCAGTAAGAAAAGGCAAAGTGCACTGCGAATGCTGAGGGGCGCTGGGGGCTGGGCTCTCGATGACACAGCCATGCTGTCGCGCTTCGGTGCTTCTTTGGCTACACTAAGCACTTCCTCCGCCGGAGTTATTTCTAAGGCACTTTAGGCTCCCTAGCAGATGCGGGGCAGGGTGCAGATTCTGTGCCAGTAACAGGTGCTCACTGAACTGAACAAGGCAGAGGTCAGAGTCCCTAGGGATGACTTGACCAGGCGATTTCAGACTGAGCTCAGGGACTGTCGTGGTGGGGGAGGGTCTGACCCCTCCCCTACCTTATTTCAGAGAGAACCAGTTCAGTTCTTCCTTTATCTCCTCTACCTATTGGGAACCCCCAGAGGGATCAGATTCCTCAGATCCAGTCTGATCTGGTTATTTTCGGTGGACTAGCTGGGGCTGAGAGATATACAAAGGGACTTGGGCAAGGTCATCTGGAAACCTGCCTCCTAAGTCACACAGGTGAGGAGTGGCCTTTCTCTGGCCGTGGTGGCTGTGAGCGGCCATTTCACCAGCTCTTAGCACCCAGCTCACCTATACATACTCCAATGGGAGAAGCAGCCTGTGAGTAATCCTCTGAGCACTTTCAGGCCTTTTAGGGGACAATGATGTGACTGAATTTTACAAGTTGAGGTCAAAAAGAATTAGGTTCCCCACCCTACCAGGTAGGCTATGGATCGCTAACCCATTTTACAGTTAAGAAAATGAAAGCTCAGGCTAAGCGCCGGTAGCACAGTGGTTACAGCGCCAGCCACATGCACCAAGGCTGGTGGGTTCAAGCCCGGCCCAGGTCAGCTAAACAACAATGACAGCTACAACAAGAAAATAGCCGGGCGTTGTGGTGGGGGGCCTGTAGGCCAGCTACTTGAGAGGCTGAGATAAGAGAATCGCTTGAGCCCCAGAGTTTGAAGCTGCTGTGAGCTGTGATACCACGGCATTCTACCGAAGACTCTGTCTCAAAAAAAAAGAAAGCTCAGAGAGGTTGAGTAACTCACTCACCAACACTCAGTTATTAAATGGCAACTGGGAATTAAATGCTGTTCTTTCTGGCTCTAAAGCTTGTGCTCTTTCTGTTACATCATATCTCACGATGGCTAGAAAATAGCTAATGGACAGATGTCATGTTATGGAGACCCGGGTAGAGGTGATGGGAAAATGGCTGAAGCAGGGTGGCATTAAATAGAGGGCTGAGGATTTGAATAGATGAATTCATAATATAAATACAATTTTATTTGAAATGAGTGTGGTTTCTGCCACATACTTTCTATTTTAGGTTTGTTTTGTAGACATCTATAAATTATTTTATTTTTCTAATTTTTAATTAAAGTACAATTTTCATACAACACTAATCCTAAAACCTTAAGTGTTTGGTTCAGTGAGTTTTGACAGTTGTTTATACCTTTGTTATCACCACCACCACCCAAATGCAGCAGAAAATGTGCATAACCCCGAGGAAGTTCCCATTTCCTATTAATTTTCCCTCCAGGCCTCCAGGCAACCATTATCTGATCGTATCACCACTGATTAATTTTGTCTGTTTATACACTTCATGTGAATGGAATCATACTGTGTGTATGCTTTCATGCCTGGCCCGTTTCCTTCCACATAATGTTTTTGAGAGTCATTTGTGTCATTCTGGCATTCTGGATATGAGTAATTTGTGCTTTGTTATTGCTGAGTTGCATTCCATTGCATGGATATACCACAGTTTGTCTCTTCTCTTGTTGTTTTGGGTTATTTCCTGCTCAGGCTATTACGTGAACATTCTTGTACAAGTCTTTTGTGAACATTTGTTTCTACCTAGGAGTGAAATTGCTAGGTTGTAAGATTTACTCTTTTACACTCCCACAGCAATGTATGAGAATTAGGATTATTCCGCTTCCTTGACAATATTTGGTATTGTCAGTCTTTTTGATTTTAGCCATTGCAGTGACTTGTAGTGGTATCTTTTTTTTTTTTTTTTTTGTAGTAGTATCTTATTGTGAATTTTACTTTCCATTTTTTAATGATCGAATCTTTTTTTTTTTTTTTTTGGAGACAGTTTCACTCTGTTGCCCAGGCTAGAGTTTCATAGCATTAGCCTAGCTCTCAGCAACCTCAAACTTCTGGGCTTAAGCACTCTTCTTTTCTCAGCCTCCTTAGTAGCTGGGACCATAGGCACCCGCCACAATGTCTGGCTAATTTTTCTATTTTTATTAGAGATGAATCTTACTCTTGCTTAGGCTGGTCTTGAACTCTTGAGCTCAAGGACTCCTCCTGCCATGGCCTCCCAGAATGCTAGGATTACAGACGTGAGCCACCTTACTTGATTTATAATTGAATATTAAGAGTTTTTGGAAAGGACAACATGAGTGGGACAGAATATGCAATATGTTGGTAATGTGAAGATCACTGTGGGCCATGACTTGGGAAAGAAAGAACCAAATGGTAGTTGTAATATTGAAATTAAGGGCAGGGGTTTCTGAGCTTAGGAGAGCTCTCTGTAGACCACTCAAGATTTAAAGACCTGGGACTTGAGACCAAGCACAGTGGCTCATGCCTATAATCCTAGCACTCTGGGAGGCCAAGGTGGGTGTATTGCTTGAGGAGTTCAAGACCAGCCTCAGCAAGAGTGAAACCCTGTCTCTAAAAATAGCTGGGTGTCATGGTGGGCACTTATAGTCCCAACTACAAGGGAGGCTGAGGCAAGAGAATCACTTGAGTCCAAGAGGAGTTTGTGGTTGCTGTGAACTTGATGCTGTGACATTCTACTGAGGGTGACAAAGTGAGATTCTGTCTCAAAAAAAAAAAAAAAGAAGAGGCCTGGGGCTTGTATTCTACATGTTGGGCAAATCCATTCATGTTCATGGCTTTAAAACGCCACTTCTATACCATTCTCCAATTTTGAGCTCCCAAAACACATGTTTAACTGCCCATGGGGCATCTCTTTTTGGATATCTCAAAGGCACTGCAAAGTTAATGACTCCGGGCTGGAATTATCTCATGGTAGCTTTCTGTCATGAGTCACGAATAAAAGGTGGTTCTAGTAGTTGAGTAAGGAAAGAGGAATGTTTGGGATGGGAGGTAGTTGCATTGGGCAATTAGGAGATTACCGAAATATAATGAGAGCAGTTTTGGGGGAGTGGAGGCTAGCAAGCTAGATTGCCAGTGGATGAGGGGGAGACAGGCACAGTGAATAAAGTCAATTCTTTTAAGAAGTTTATTTGAGAAGGTTGGGTGAGAGATTGAACTATAGCTATAGGGAGATAAGATGAAGGAAGGAATTTTGGGAAGAAAAAGACTAATGAGGGATAGGATTGGGGAAAGGATTCAGTCTAGGAGAATAAAAGGGTAGTAGATAGAACAAGTTGCTAGGAGAAACAGGAGGCAATGAGGAGGGATGACTTTGAAAGATGAATGTATCTACCTTGGCCATAGAACGTGAGTGATTGAAAATGAGAAGATTCCTCAATTCAAACAATCCCTACTGATTCCATATTGCTCATAGCTCCTTATCGTGGCATGAAAGGTTCTTCACAATCTACATTTCTCAAGTCACAATGTGCATTAGCTTTTGCTGCATAACAAACAACACACAAATCTTAGCTTTTGACCACAAAGGTCTATTTATTGTTCACATAACATGTCAGCTACAGGGAAGTTGTGACTGCATGGTTTTCTGGCTCTGCCAGAAAGATGCCAGCCAGATTTCTCTAGTGTCTTCTCTTTCCTGGACCCAAGCTACTTCTATCTGGTATATGTTATTGTCATGGCAAGAGCTGGAGCAAGAAAAAGATGGCATGATGACTCGTGAATCCTCTGCTCTGAACTGGTACACTGTCACTTCCACCTGCTTTCCACATTCAGTCATATGATCAAGTTCCAAGTTAACTAAACAGAGATATAGACTCTACCTATTGGCAGTGTATTGGATACTTTGGAACAATAGTCCAAATGACCATATATGTTTGTTTTTTTGTTTTTGTTTTTGTTTTTTTTTTTGAGACAGAGCCTCAAGCTGTCACCCTGGATAGAGTGCTGTGACATGACAGCTCACAGCAACCTCCAATTCCTGAGCTCAAGCGAGTCTCCTTCCTCCGCCTCCCAAGTAGCTGGGACTGCAGCCCGCCATAACGCCCTGCCATTTTTTGGTTGCAGCCGTCATTGTTGTTTGGCGGGCCAGGGCTGGATTCGAACCCGCCAGCTCAGGTGTACGTGGCTGGCACCTTAGCCCGCTGAGCCACAGGCGCCGAGCCTATGTTTGTTAATAATTCCATGACACACATCTCAACCTAATCCTCATCTCTTGGGTACAATTGCTCAAACATGATAATGCCCTTCTTATCACTCTAGCATTGTATATATGGTTCCACTGTCTAAGAGTCATCTCCCACCCCTCCCCCTCCATCAAATCTATACCTGGATTTGTTGATTCTACCTCTCTACCAGCTTCCCCAATAGTCCTAATTCCGACCCACTGTCCCTGCTTTGCTCAGGTGTACCCCTTTAGACTGGCCCCAGCTATTACACCCTCCTTGGTTTCTGCTCCAATCTCGTTCTCTCCTATGCATTCTGTCCCTGTAGCTAAAGTCTTCTTTCCTAGACACCAAAGTGATTGGGTTTTTTGATCATTCTTAGGCTTTCCACTGACCTCAGGATAAAGCACATGGTCCTTTACATGACAGCCAAGGTCCTGCCAGAGCTGCTTTCTAACTCTTGACAATGTCTCTTCACCCCCATCACCCTTCCCATTTCAGAACCTCTGCTCCAATCTCAGGTAACTACTTCAAGTCTTGAAACCCCTAGTTTTATGCATGGAGCTATTTCCCTTGCTGATCTCTCTGCTCGGAATGTCCTTCCCACCCCCTCCCAAATCCACCTGCAGATCCCTGCTTCAAGACACAGCCCTCTCTGTGAAGCCAATTTTGGTCAGTCCCACCCCACACCCTGCAGCTACCTTCTGCCACATGTTATTATTTCTTCCTTCCTCCATTGTGAGCTTGTGCAGCCAGAAAGCACAGCACACTGTCCTCATGGCCATGGCCACGGCCATAGTGCCCTTTCCTCAGCACACCCTGTGAATTCAGTGTAGCCTCTGGAGGCCACTGCCTCAGTCTACATCCTCAATGGCATCCAAAAAGTCTACTGACAGAGCTTCATTTTAGCTCCTGAGATGGAGGCCAACTGGGTTAGTTTGGGAAGTCAAAAGAATGGTGTAGATTGGTCCATGGGCTAAAGGCAAAGAGGTCATCATTTATACTTAAGCCAGAATTATTTCTAAAAATCCTTTCAGTTCTAAAAAGAAGAAGTAAAAATATATTATCTAAATCTCCAGCCAATCCGCTCAGTTTGTCCAAGCCACAGCTCCATTATGGGCATCTAGACCTGGCTGTGGGAGTTTCCCAGACTTGGGCTCCCCCAGCCATTATAATTTTTACGGCCAAACAGAGTCTCATAAGGCAGGGGCAATGATGGTAGTGAGGTGGAGATCTAATGCCCTGTCCTCACATTTTTGTGTCACAGAAAAACCTCAGGCAGACAGCTACAAGGGACTTTGATGGTGGACATGTGTGTCCTGTGGTTCTTCTCCAAAGCCACGTGTGGCTGGCAGGTGTGAATGGCAGGAATAAGCATGGAGCTGCCACTTGGGCCAGGATGTAACTTAGATAGTGAGTGATCTGAGATGGAGGAGATTCCAGAGAGAGCGAGTCTGGGAGCCAAAGGAGGAGAGGGTTTCCGTGAAGATGAGGTCCAGAGGGTTGAATGGTGTAGAGAGGTCAGGTGAAGAGAACAGGCCCCGGAAAAGATCAGCTGACAATGGGTTGACAGCAAGACCCTGAGGACAATGGAAAAATAATTAAGGAATTATTATGATTAAAGTTCTCTGAGGCTGGGCATGGTGGCTCAGGCCTGGAATTTCAGCACTTTGGGAGGCTGGGGGCCAAGGCAGGAGGATCACCTGAGACCAGGAGTTTAAAACCAACTTGGGCAACCTAGTGAGGCCCCATCTGTAAAAAAAAAAAAAAAGGAAGAATTCTTTACACTGGTCCACAGTTTGAGAGTGAGACCAGGTATGTACTCATTTCACTCAACCCTCACAAAAGCCCTGTGAAGTTGGCAGAGCAGAAATCATTTCCTGTTCTACATATGGGAAACCCGAGGCTTAGAGTTTTAATCTCTTGGTGAAAACCTCCCAAGAATTTAATGGCGGAGCTGAGGCACGAAAGCCGGGTCCTGACCCCCAACACAGTATGGCTTGGAGCTCCCAATAGGCACAGGCAGGGGAATGAAGGTGGCTCAGAAGGTGGTGGCCGCTGTGACTGGGGCTGGGGTGCAGAGGAGAGCGTCTCCCTGGTATCTCTCAGACTGAAATCAGACAGAGTGAAAAGAAGCGGCTGGAAGAGGCTGATAAGAGAGAGGCCAGGTCTTATGATCAATTCTTTTTTTAAAAAAATATATTTTTATTTTTTTATTTCAGAATGTTACGGGGGCATAAATGTTTGGGTTACATGAATTCCTTTTATATATTTGGAGTCAAAGTTATGAGTGTGCTTCTCACCCCAATATGTGCATTGTATCCGTTAGCTATAAATTTACTCCTCCCGTCTGCCCCTTTTCACTTGCTTGCTTTCCTTTGAATTTTATTACCAAATGTGCATATGGGTGTTGATTGATTAGTTCCAATTTATTACTCAGTACATGTGGTATTTGTTTTTCCATTCTTGCAAAACTTCACTTAGAAGAACGGTCTCCCGTTCTTTTTTTTTAGAGACAGAGTCTCATTTTGTTGCCCTCAGTAGAGTGCGTGGCATCACAGCTCACAGCAACCTGGCTTTTGAGCTTAGGTGATTCTCTTGCCTCAGCCTCCTGAGTAGCTGGGACTAAAGGTTTCTTTTTTTTGGTGGCAGTTTGGCCGGGGCCGGCTTCGAACCCACCACTCTCGATATATGGGGCCCTACTCACTGAGCTACAGGCACCTCTCGATGGGTTTCCCATTCTTAATCAGAATCCTTTTGCTGTTGTTGTTGTTAAGCAGGCCCAGGCCAGGGTCAACCTGGGGCCGGCACACTAACCACTGAGCTGTGGGTGCCCAACCTTAATCAGAATCTTTTCATCCATCTCCGTGTGGGCACTCTCATCTAACCAGCCTTGCTCTTAAGGCTCTCTGATTGGCTCCCCTTACAGGTGGAGCACTGAAAAGTGAGACTCTGGGATGAAAGTGAGGTGTTATATCCCACCTGGTGCTGGTGCTGCCAGCTGTGGGCGCTGGGGGAGCCTCAGTTTCCCTGTCAGCCAAATGTCACAAGTCCCAAATCTAGCAAACAAACAAAAGAACATGGCCAGGCATGGTAGCTCATGCCTATAATCCCAGCACTCTGGGAGGCCAAGGCAGGTGGATTGCCTGAGCTCAGGAGTTTAAGACCAGCTTGAGCAAGAGTGAGACCCTGTCTCTACCAAAAATAGAAAAACTGGCCTGGTGTTTTGTCAGGCTCCTGTAGTCCCAGCTACTTGGGAAACTGAAGCAAGAAGATCACTTGAGCCCAAGAGTTTGAGGTTGCTGTGAACTATGCCTCAAGGACATTTTACCCAGGGCAACAGAATGGGACTCTGTTTTTGTCTCAAAAAAAGCCAAAAGAAAACAGAACAAAAGACCCCAGGATAAAAGCCCACAGGAAATGGATGTTTAAACCAAAATCTGTAAAGGAAATACAGTCATTGTTCACAGAGGAATCCCAAGTTTTTGGCTCCAGGAACTGAGATTCTAGAAAGTGCACCTGTTCCAGAAACTTGTGCTGTGAATCAGGTATTCATTAAACATTCATTGAGCCACCACAAATCCATTCATTTATTTATTAATTCATCCAGAATCTACTGAGCACCTATTAAACACTCGACTGATACCTGAGGTGTAGCAGTGAACAAGATGGACACAATCCCTGCCTGTCCAGGGGCCATAATTTAGCTTGGGAGACAGTTGGGGGAGCCATGAGGGAGAGGTACAGGGTGTGCAGGGAATCCCTCCCCGAAAGGACCTTTAAAGTGGACCCTGCAGGAGTTGAAGGATGAAGAGGAAGTGCGTTTCAGGCTGAGGGAAGACCAATGAAATCCATCATCCTGCTGTCCCTCTGGCTGTTCTGAAATCCAGACAGCCCTGGTGGCTGCAGGGGAACAGACAAGAGAGGGAGCCTGGGGCAAAGGTGATTTGGGGGTTGGCAACACCTGCTGCAGAGAAGCAGCTGCCTGCATTTTTCCTGCGCAGAGAAACCACAAGTTCTTGAGTGGCAGGACAGCTGTCCCCAAGAGGAATTTGCCTGGTATCTGTGAGAAAAGCTAAGATGCTTTCAAAATCAGTGGCAGGTTTCTTTTAAGGGGGACTTGGCTCCTCCAGAGCAAGGACTGGGACTCTGTTTGTGGTTGCCTAAATCTCTGGCTTTCTATGGATTGGCATTTTATGTCATAAACTCTATTTTCATATTAGCCAGAGCAAAGCAAAGGAAGGGAGGATTAATTTCTATGTACAAATTTAATTGAATGCTTCAGAACTCATTCCCATGGCATGAAAATTCAACATGGGAAGAGTTGGACAAATGTTTAGGGCTGATATATTGAGTAGCCCTTATGCAGGTCAGAGATCATGGTTGTAAGCAACAGAGGCAGATTCAGCTCTGTAGGTCAGAAGACGGATGCCTTGGAAAGATATTTTTGTTGCAGGCAGCATCCCTGAGAAAGTTGGAAAACCAAACTGGCTAGAACCAGTAAAAGGCAGTCAAAAAACACAGTTAGGGTCTTTCATAAGGGCTAATTCTAGCTCTTTTGTGGCTGGAGTTGCTGTGAGAAGCCTTTCTCCAACACCTGGCTTCCCTGGGATGCGAAGCCAATAGCTGGCTAGGCCTTGGTCACTCTCCTGCATTCCAGGTGAGATGAATGGATTTGGGAGCATTTGGCCCATTCTGCTCTAGGGGTGGTGGTGGCGGCAGTGGTGCTGCTGCTGATGCTAAACTGGGTCACCAAAAGTCCTGCAAGAGTTAAAGGATGAAGAGGAAGTGTGCTTCAGGCTGAGAGAAGAAGCATTGAAATCCAACCAGAGATAAGGACCTTGTAGAGGACAGGAAATGCAATAGATGTAAATTCTGCAGGCAACCAGAATCTGCTGGCCTGTAGAGGTCAGGGCTACAGCTGAGAGAGAGAGAAAGTCTTTGGGGGAACTTTCAGAGGGGCAGCCTGGCCTTGAGCAAGTTATTGAATCTCAGCATCCTCTTGTATAAAATGGGTTTGGATTTTAGAAATAAGTGCCTACTGCCTGGCACGGGGTACTGTTGAATGGCAGTGCTGTTATCATTATTAGTACAAGTAATAGCCATCACTATGCTGTTATCACAATGGTCATGTCCTCAAAGGAAGGAGGCCCAACGTAATCTAGAGAAATTCAGAAGTGACTATGCACATTTTTTTCTTTAGAGACAAGATCTTACTCTCTCACTCAGGCTCAAGTGTAGGGTGCAATAATAGCTCAAACAGTCCTCCTGTTTCGGCTTCCCAAAGTACTTGGATTATAGGCATGAGCCTCTGCGCCCAGCTGACACATTTATACATAAAGATTCTCTGCAGGTGCCTTTACTTTTTAAAATTTATCATCATCATCATCATCATCATCATCATCATTTTAAGGCAAGGTCTCATCCTATTACCTAGTCTGTAGTGCAGTGGTGCAATCATATCTCACTGCAGTCTCAAACTCCCAGCATCAAGCAATCCTCCCCTCTCAGCCTCTCAAAGTTCTGGGATTATAGGTGTGAGCCATGGCACCTGGCCAAGGTTCCTTTAAATGTTTACCTCCTCAAGATAGTTCATCTGGGATTTAATTTACCGAAAATGAATAAACAAACAAATGAATGTGTCATCATCTTCCAGACCCTTGTAGACCCTTCAAATACTATTGAAGAAAGTGGTTCTTTTCCAGGAGCAGACAGATTTACTTCGAAATCCAAGACTTGCCTCATTGCTGAAGCCTTTACAGAGAAAGAGGAATAGGCACACCCACATGACTAGGGACACTTCCTCCCCTGCCACACACGCACATCCCCCCCCAACACACATACACATATCCCCAGGAGAAATGGCTACAGCCTCCATGCTCTCCCCTTCTCCCCTCCCACTGAAAGAATGTAGCTTCCTACTAACAGAGAAGGCCTGGGGATAGTGTCATGCTAGTGAATGTTGCATGAGCAGCTCTTTGAAAACTGAAAGCCCTGGCTTGGCGCCTGTGGCTCAACGGGCTAAGGCGCCAGCCACGTACATCTGAGCTGGCGGGTTTGAATCCAGCCCAGGCCTGCCAAACAACAATGACGGCTGCAACCAGAAAAAAAAAAAAATGGCCGGGCGTTGTTGCGGGCGCCTGTAGTCCCAGCTACTTGGGAGGTCGAGGCAGGAGACTCGCTTGAGCCCAGGAATTGGAGGTTGCTGTGAGCTGTGATGCCACGGCACTCTATCCAGGGTGACAGCTTGAGGCTCTGTCTCAAAAAAAAAGAAAAGAAAAGAAAA
>CAUYRH010181490.1:0-13730 GCA_963574655.1 Perodicticus potto | reverse complement strand
TTTTGTGTTTACATGGATGGAGCTGGAACATATTCTTCTTAGCAAAGTATCTCAAGAATGGAAGAAAAAGTATCCAATGTACTCAGCCCTAATATAGAGCTAATTTATAGCTTTCATATGAAGGCTAAAACCCAATTATTGGTGGGACATGGTTATTTTTTGAGGACTTCCTTCAGCTCCAAGAGTTCTGGGAGTGAAAAGCTCACGCGTTTTATTCAGGAAACGTCCAGGTGCTTACAGAGTTTAACACGAAGCATCACACCACTGTTAGGTGTTCAAAGATTTTCTTCAAAAGGATTTTAGAGAAAAAGACAAACAGAGTCACGAGGCCCACAAAGTGACGTTTTGCCGTGTGACGTCCCCGCGTTGTTACTCTGTGCTGCTGTGTACAAAACGAAACAGCATCTTAATGACAAGGAAAGGTTAATTGTTATAAATACATCATTTGCTGTGTTTCCACTTCTTACCCCCCTCCCCCACTGGGGTCAACGTTTAATAAAAACCTTTTGATTTTTGAATGTCTGGTGTTTGTATAGCTGGGATTTTTTTTGAAGTTCCCACACTTGCAACAAAAGTGCCGAAAGTTAAACCGAGATTAAACATGAAGTAGGAGTGTATGCGAAGTGCAAAACAGGCAAAAAGTGTTCAGAAAGATAATGTAAGTGGGTCAGATAATTTGTTAGAAAATAATCTGCTTTTATAAAAGTGCCTGTTAATCTTTTTTTTGAGACAGAGTTTCACTATATCACCCTCGGTAGAGTGACGTGGCATCACAGCTCACAGCAACCTCTAATTCCTGGACTCAAGCGATTCTCTTGCCTCAGGCTCCCAAGTAGCTGGGACTACAGGCGCCCGCCACAACGCCTGGCTGTTTTTTGTTGCAGTTGTCATTGTTGTTTAGCTGGCCTGCGCTGGGCTTGAACCCGCCAGCCTCAGTGTATGTGGCTGGCTCTGTAACCACTGTGCATCTTTAAGTTTGCTTCATTTTTATTTATTTTTTTAATGTCAATAAACTTAAGCATTGCTTCCATCATTACTATTTAGAAGCAAACTGTTACCTTCTCCGTTTAAATATCAAGGTGGTGGCTGCAAACACTGGGATGTGGAACTCGGGGGGCAGTGCTCAGAGTGAAGTGCTTGTGTGTGCATGTCCAGGGATTGGGAATCGTATGGAGTCAAGTCACATGAGAACTAAAATGAGGGGAATTCCTCTGATATGGGAGCATTGCTAAGTTGTGTTTCCAGCTTTACCTTGTATCTGTCCTGACATCTCTGATTAGACTTTGCAATTAAAACTGTAATATTTATTGATTGATTTTTCTATACATCTTTATGATTTTTCTAATCCTATTGAGCATATTTATTACAATAATACGGCGTTTGATGGCTTCACAAATTAACTCAGTACTTGTCATTGGGGTCAAGAGATTTGCCTTGGTTTTCTTTAGGTTTTGCAAAAGTTTGTAGATATTATGGGACCATAATTTACAGCTGAGCTTTTATTTGGATCCCCCTCACTGGTGGGTGAGGAAACGTTAACAGGTTGGATTTCTGCCCCACAGGCTCTGAGCTGGCAGGAAGGGGTGCTGCTGGACATTCACTGCCTGCCCATCTCAGGAATCCAGTGAGTCCCTTCGTCTTAGGACAGTAACCATTCCCAACAACAGAAGCTGTTGAACCCTGTGTACTCTGGGTACAGGTGATGATGCTGACTGGTGTTTGTTCCTTGCAAACCTGACCGTAGACTCCGGAGAGGATAAAATCCAGTGGGGATATGGGGATAGCTGTCACCATGAGACGCCTGGAGCCAGGGCTTTCCAGTGGGGTTAGACACATGGATAGGTGGGCCTCCCTGGCCTCCCTGGCCTCTCTTTCATTTCCAGTGAGCTATAACAGAGCGTAGAAATCATCTGAAGTCTCAAGTTGATGTCTCTGTGGTTCACTTTTAGAAGATATTCTATGTATGTGGTTAGTGACTGTCTAAAAAAATGGAAACATAAACAAAGAAATAAAATAAAACAAATGAAAACGTCTTGGCATGTTGAAGCCAGAAATGTGCCTTAGATGTTTGATTGTACTTTCATTTGGTTCTGTGATTTCATCCTTATTAAGATTTCTTGTTACTGTAGCCCTTGGCCAAACCCTCTCTCTGCCTCTGAGCGGAGGGGTCAGGATGACAGATGAGCTCCATGCAAGGTTGGGCCCTGCAGTTCTGGTACGAGAGAGGCTGTTACGTGGGAGGAGTCTGTGTCCTTCCGAGCCCCTTCATTGCATTCTGGGGAGCTTCTTCCTGCAGAGTATGCCGAGGCCTTGAGACACTAGGGTGTCCCAAGTCCTGTCCTTCTGGGGACATTTTTTGTCTTGCCCATTTCACCTTGAGGGACAATGGGAACCCAGCTATGAACTTTAAAATCTGCATAGAGCTGGACATTTCTTCTAGCCACTGGCCTTTAGGCAGATGCTTCTGAGGTTGTCAGAACTGCCCTAACGGCCAGCCAGCCTCCCAGCCAGGTGTTTTCACTCACTGCCTGTGACAGCCTCAGGTGGGCCACAGCCGGGGTGGGGTTGGTGTGGACAGTAGGTTTGGTGCTGACCTGGACCACTGGCCCTCTCTAGCTCACTCTGCCTCTTGATATTTGTCCAACTGATGCTTCTCATTGTTGGAGAATTCTTGGTCTGGTCCTTGACCTTGGACTCCAACGCTCACTTTGAGAAGGTGGACTTGTTCAGAGCCCCGCCGAGGGTTGTTAGCAGAGTATGCTGGCCCCCTCTGCCACACACACCTCCTCTTTGTGGTCTCCAGGGGTGAGCGGCGTAGCCCAGTGGGGGTGGGGGCGGATTCTTCAGAGATTCCAGGGCAGGTGGTTCATGGATCACATGCTGAGGAGTCACCTCTGCAACTGGGCAGGTGTCGGGTTTGTGGGAGACTATGGGTGGGCCAGGAGGAGGCCTCCTCCTTCCCACGGTTAGGGCAGGCCAGGCTCCCAGTCCTTGCTGTGTATAAAGGGTGTGGGCCACCGCCACGGTCAGCGTTCTCCCCAAGTTCACCTGGGCTGCTGAGATTTACCTCTACATGTCTCTGATGCTGTCAGCTCTCGCTGGATGGTTTTGATCTTGTTAATGATCTCTAAGGTCCTGTCCGTGTTATCAATGCAAGTGAGCAGACTGTGAGTGCTGAGCACGTCATCTTTCCTCTATGTCAGGTGATTTTCTCACTCTGGGTTTGATTGGCGGCTCTGGTGATTTCCTCTGTGTGCATCCAAATTACCATTCGGCATGATCACTGGGATGTGCTGCCCAAGGCCCCTCAGGAAGGGGGGACTGGTCCCCTCCGATGCAGGGAGTATGGCTGGAACACGCCTCAGCCATCAGTCCTCCATGGGGAGGGCAAGTGGTGATGACTTCCCTGCCCTGGCTGTGCTGCCTTCCTGGGGTGGCCTAAAGCCAGCGACACCCTGCACAGGGGTGTCAGCAGGGCTCCCTGGAGCAGCAGGTCCCGTAGACTGGATGGACCTCCCTGTCTCTCTGTGTGTAGATACATATTGCTTCCTCCCTGTGTCCACGGCCTTTAAATAAATCTTCCATCTGTCTCTGTATACACACATGCATGTGTGTGCATGGATGGAGATAAGTATAGATAGAGAAATGAACTGTGTGCGTGTGCAGATGTGTGTATAAGGACAGGCAGACCACTTCCTTAAAGTAACTCTCACTGTCTGTGTCTATGTGAACGTGTGTGTCCGCATGTATATATACACACGTGCGTGTATACGTATGTCTATGTGTAGACAGATAAATAGATGCAGGCAGCCTTATTGTAAGGAATCGTTACACAATTATGGACTGGCAAGTCTGGAGTTCGTAAGGCAGGCCAGGAATTATCTCTGGTTCTGAGAAGTCTGCAGAGCAGGTAGCAGCTGGGTGTTTCAGGAAGAGAAAAGAAGGTGACACCAGCAAGGAGCAGCTAGGCTTTCCCTGCTCGGAGAAGCCCTGTGGTCGATGTTCTCCCAGGGTCCCTGCGGCCCTCTTGTACAGGGGTCCCCGTGCTCCTTGTGGGGGAGGTTGCCTTCCCGCACAGGGGTCCCCGTGCTCCTTGTGGGGGAGGTTGCCTTCCATCCTTGGTAGGCGCAGACTGAGAGGCTGAGCAGAGGGTGGGCTGTGTAATTCCGGAATCTTCCTGGGGTTTGTCCATACCACACCTGAAACACCAGCGTGAGGAGGGGAGCTCTTTCTGGGAGGAAGACAGCTCCCCACCCAGGCTGAAGTCGGCAGTACTCTTCAGCCTTCTTGGGAAGGCCATCGTGGCTGGATGAGATTTTCTGAAGTTAATTCAGAGATTGAGTGCTAAAACTCAGCATTTCAGAGGTAGCCTGTAAACTGAGGGATTCTCTGGTGAAAGCAGGAGACATTAAAACGAAGATTAGCTTGCCTGTGTCTGTCTCTGTGGATTTGCGCCATCAGGACAGATGAGTTCCGTCACGTAATCACGTTCCATCAAGTGTAACCCTGCTCAGCTCATGAATGTAATTGTTTCCCACGCTGGGATTTCACTATGAACGAATATTGCTGGGTCAGAAGAGAGGGCCCAGGGTGGAAATGACATGTAGAAAGAGTGCCCGGGAAATTTGCCTGCTGTTTTCTTTCTTTACACTAAAGCAGTGTGTGACTTTTCCTGCCCTCAGGAGACGGCACAGTTCACGGGGGTAAGTAGAGTCTAGGTTGGAATCCTCAACTCTAACCTCTGCTTCTCCCCTGACCAGAGCTGTGACCTTAGCAAACCTCAGTTTTCTGGGAAATGGGGATGGTAGTCATCAACTCTCTCAGCGAGTGGGGCTGACGGCAAAGGCCACAGAAGATGCTACATCCTGCACCGATGAACCAAAGAGCTGTTCCTCCCGAGCAGAGAAGCAGCAGCCCTGCTGGGTCAGCTGGGCTCATGATGAGCTTCGTTTCTACACAAGATTAAGATGTTATATCCACTGTAAAAAGAAAACTCCTGCCCCCTGTTTCCATTTTGAGAGAGAGAGAGGGGATGTGGACTTGGGGTTGCAAAACCAGGTCAGATTTCAGAGTGTTGGGCCAGGAATGAAAATCCTGGTACTTAATAGCACCTTTCCCAGCAAGAGAAAAAAGTGCTGAGTAATAGTAATTGTATTTCTTGAATGCTGCAAATCGAAAACTCAATGAAATTTTAAGCAAGGAAAGAGGCCCTGGCAGTGTGGGGGTTCAGGGGAAGGTGTTTGGTGGGGCAGAGACCTCTGGTGGGGGTCTCCCCGCAGGAAGGCTCCGCCCATGGGGGCCTCCCCCGTTTCTCTGCGGAGCTCTTTCCACCTCGGTGTACAGTCCCATCTTGTTCTTCTGGAAACTCTTGCTGTTCTTCTCTAAGGGCAGAACAGTCAGAGGTGGCCTCCTGCCCTGTTCCTCCTCTGAGGTGGCCCCAGCAGATGGACTTTGCCCAGCAACAGTGATGGCCTCCGTTCACCTGGACCAACTTCCTGGGCACAGGGCCTGAGGGCTCGCATGCTCATTCTTGCGCTGAGACAGAACCCTCCTCTTCATCAAGACCCACTCTTCCCCCCTTTCCATCCGTCTGCTTCCCTGTCTTCTCACCATCTATGCCTAAGGGGCCAGCAGGTTCTGCCATCACTTGCCACCGCCCTCCTGTCCCCTGTGTTCTGAGGCTGCCCTGCCCATGGCAGCCGCCTTGGTATCTGCCTGTCTGCCTCTGGCCTTCCCGTCTTTCTGCAGTCCGCTGCCTCACTTATTTTCGCTGCATCCTCTTTGGGAAACTTCATGCCATAGATGCTCAAAAATCTTCAACCGATATTGTCGGAACAAGGTTCAAACTTGACAGCTGGAAATTCTAGGCTCTCCCTGAGATCCTTGTCTGGCTTTGATGCACACAAACCGTCCCAATCCCACCACCCCACGCACCTTCTCTCCCTCTCTCCTGCGTCTTCCTGTGTCCGGAACTTCTGCCCTGAGACTTGCCCAGCTTCTGCCCACACCCTCTGTCCCAGGCCATTGTCCAACACCTCTGAGCTTCCTCCTGCTTGGAAAAGCCCTCTCGGTCCATCAGGAGGTGGCAGGATGATAAAAGCATTCTCACACGCTCAACAGAGGGCTTCTCCTGCATGGTCTCATTTAATTGTCCTGTGAAGAGGTGACTGTGGTGACATCCTTGATGGCCGAGCCGCCTGCAGGCCTGTTATACAGAATTGCCTGTCGTGCTTAAATTGTCCTTTCTGTCTGGATTGTCCTCTTCTCTGAGGTCTATACAAATTTCCCTCTTTTTTCATTATCTGAAAAGCTGATTTCCCCCTTTCTTGTCCCCTAGAAAACCCCACTGTGGCTTCTTGGCTCTGTTGCATTTTCTTACTTTATATCCTAAGATTTGGGCCACCCGCTCACTCTCCTGCTTGGAGTGTGGGCACTTTGGGCGTGAGAGATGCACTTTGGAACTGTTCTGTCCCACATAGCCCTTTGCTTGGGGTGAGTGCCCAGCTCACACTTGTCGAGTGACTCTTTGTTGATGGAGCTGGTGGGAATTCTGTGTAGACACAGTGTGTACCTGTACAGCCAGACTCACATTACAAACCTCTCCTCCCAACTCTCAGGGGAAGAGTGTTTGCGGCAGAGCTCATGCCTTTTATTTTAAATATCGAGGATTCGGTAAACATTTTTATTTTCAAATTGTGTCTAGTACACATGAGGCAATCTTTATGCAGTCCTCTGAAACCAGCCCACACTCGGTGGAAATGGAAAAGGAGATGTCAGGGCTGCTTGGTGGCTAAATAGCCATCATTAGAATGCCAGAGTGTTTTGGCAGAACCAACGGCCAGAGAACTACTTTCCCCAGGAGTTCAAGATTCTTTGAAATTCCCTCCCTTAAAGAGTGCAAGGAAACCTTTTCCTATTGGTATTCTGTCAGTATATGCCAGGCTTTTTGGTTGGTTGGTTTCTTTTTTAACAACAGTGTAACGTAGAGAATTCAGAATCTCATCTATTTTTTCTTCTTTTTTCTTTCTGCCTTTGATGTTAGTTTATTTTTCTTAGGAAGACATCTAAGTTCTCATTTATCTGCTTCTCTGTACTACTATTCAAGATAAAGACATATATGCCTTCTATGAGTAGCAAAGTGTTGCTGAAAGAAGAAATTCCACCTAAAAAATGATGATCTGTCTATAAGCTGTCTTACATGTGGTCTCTCTATTAGTGTAAGTCGTCATTTTTGTTCTATTATAGATTATTTTGCACTCAGGAACTTTGTCTTTCTTATCTATAATATTGAGATATTCATGTGATATTAACTAAGAATTGCTTTATATGTAACCATAAAAGCAATTATTTATTAGTGATAATGATTTCATTTTTTGTTCATTATTGTTAATTTGAAAATATGAAATAGATCTCATTGCCAAGATGGTTTTTGATGCATTTGCTGCCTGTGAGATTCGTTTTTGTAATTAATATCAGGTTGAAATTCATTTTGAAGGCCATATTTGCTTTGAAAACAGACTACAGAATTCTGTTCTCAGGGATGTATTTTGTTTGATGAGCTTTATTAGAAGTAATGCTTCTTTAATATGTAGCTTGCTTTTCAGTTGTCTGCTGTCATGAAATGACTACATATTTGTTTTTCTAGTTGAACTTAAGGTAAAAAAAATCGTGGTCAATGCATTTTCTTGAACAGACGACTCAGGGTGAAATGGGAGAGAAGTCTCATTTGTAGTTGTTTTCCCTTTCTTGATGTCACTGCCTTTCAGATGCAGCCTGTGTTTCTTCAAATGCCTCGTTTTCACAGGGGACCTTGAGGCAGGCCATGGCACCCAGACCGACGGGCATGGTGCTGTGTCGCTCCTTGGTGTTCTGTTTTGGTGGAAGCTGGTGGCCACGTTCTCGACTCCGAGGTCAGCTTGGATGATGCTTTCACGTGCACAGTGGCCAGACTGGGGCTAAGGGGCAGGGAGGAAACCCAGAGCTTACTTGGGTCCCAGAGCATCTTGGGCCTTGCAAACCAGTGCACATGGCCACATTAATGCTTTTGTTTGTTTTGCTCCATCTTGAAAAACAGAAGCAGCGGAGCTGAAGCCTGATTTAGTGTTGTGAGTAGCAAAAAGGTGGGTCCCGAAAAACCAGATGAAATGAAGCCAAACCACAGAATAAAACTGAAAAGAAGCTTCTGTCGTGGTTGTTATATGGCTCAGACATGATTCATGGAGACTCTTGTGGTTTTTTTCCCAGCAAAACTGCTTTTTATTTCTGCAACATTTCTCTATGACTTAGAGAAAGAAGATCCTTTGCAGAATTCAATAAGATTCTGAGAATGGGAATCTGAGTTTTAAATTATAGCAGAGTTAGCAGTGCAGTGATTTCCAAGTGGAAACACACACAGACACACACACACAAACAAACATGTACACACACACACACACACACACACACGATCGCTGTCAGATTAAAGGACAATAACGATGAACAACATATATTTTGGGCAAGTAACCAGGTTCACGAAGCAGTCTAGCTTCCCTGGGGGCAATCTGAGTGCGCCCTCGGCCTGCTGAGTTTCTGGATTTTGAAGCCTAGTTTTTCCCCGTATTGCAGAGCCTCAGTGGCCAGGGGGCAGTGGTTGTGCTGGTCTTCACCGAGTTCCTTTGAATGCCCTAGTCCTTCTCAGTGGTTTTGGGTTCCTTTGTTTCTCTTTGGCTTCTGGAGCACCACTGTGCTGGAGCCGGCTTCCACGGGCAGGCTAAGCCGGTTGTGCACGTCTCTCCCCAGCTCTGCATTTGGGCACTCCCATGGGGTCCAGAGTAGGGACGTTCACTCCACAGACAGCGCCAAGTGCTTCACGTCAGGCGTTTTCCCTCGGAGAGCTGGCTGACGTCCTTCTAGCAGCACACCACTTCTGTGCAACTTCCCTGGCATCCTGGTCTATCCCTGATTACCCCCACTACCATCGCCACTACTTCACTGGCCCCCTCTGTCCGCCTATAAATGCTTTTCTCATTAACAGACACAATAAATGAGTATGAGAAACCTTCTTTTCATTGGATTGTCAATGCCTTGAGGGCAGGACCGAGTCAGGTACATCATTGCATTCGCAGCCACCAGCAATTTCTGAAACACAGTAGGTGCCCGGCCGATCCTGGGTGGGTGAAGGCATTGGTGCTTCCCCCAAGCCGCGGCTCTGTCTTCCTCTCTGTCTTTGTTCTTAGCCTCTGCCACGTGTAGCCCACGTTGCCCTTTGCAATTTCCCCTGGTCCTCCACTGGAGAGCCATTTGGGAACTGGTTGACGCTTGTCATGCTGGCTCCACGTCTTAGAGGACACCAAGAGGTTTTAACTTGCCAGAGTCAGTTTGTGGGGTTAGTTGAATGACTTTCTCCTGGTGATGAATGTCACTGCCGATGGGACACCGTGACCTGTTCCCATCTTTCTGGATGTTCCTCCTTGGCTTCTGTGACTTAGATCTTTCGCAGTTTCCCCTCGACTCTCAGACTTCTCCTCCTTGGGTTCTTAGTGCTTTCTTTTTTTCCCTCTAGTCTGCCAGGTACTTCAGGCTCTGTCCTGAATCCTCTTCTGCCTGTGTAGCTCCCCCTGACACCCGTTTGGGCTCCTTGCTCCTGGAGCTTCTCATAAAGAAGGAAGAGGAAGGGGTACAGAATTCGTATTTTCAGAAATCTCTGTAACTGAGTCTGATGCACAAACTCTGGCACAGGGTGTCAGGCAGGCAGTGGGGGAGTTGGTGGTTGTGGCTGTTTCTTTAGAGCTGTGTCTGTCCTGTGAGATTCTGAGCATGTGGGCAAAGCCCACCCCCAGTTAGTGCTTAGTGCAGAGCCTGGTCCATGGAGGGGGGTCTCAGTCTGTGTGCATTGGACGGATGCATGGACTTGAAGGACCCGTTGAGTTTAGATGATGGAAGGAGACAGCTGACGGTGCAGCTTCCCCTTAATTCTAGAGATGAACCATTCACCCTTTCTGAGCTGATACCCTGTGCCTTGATTGGGCAGAAAGATGGAAGACTCCACTGAGTCTTCTCCTGAGCGTGCTCTTTATCTCCTTACCTTTGTTCATTTATTTCCTCTTCCTTTTGTGCTTTCTTCCCCATTCCCATCCTACACCTGCCCTGCCATTCTGTGGCACTAGGCAGATTGTGGCCTTTTTTGTCCCTTGCCTCTGGCCCTTGCCACATTCTGCCCCCAGTCAGTCATTTAGCCAAAAGCATGAGCCTACACCATACCCTTTGTTTAAGGAGGGATGTTTGTGTCGCCTCCAATGCCTAGACACTCAACATATGGACAGACTGACAAGTCACTTACCATGGCAACAGTTGATTATCTCCTAAATCTTAGATTTAGGGTCATAGGTAGGGAGATTTGTGAACTGAGCCGATGTTCAGCAGACCTTTTTATTTTAAGATTACGACTGAAGAACATATTCAGGATGTCTGTCTGAGTGTGGATTCAGGGGTGCAGATGGTAAAAGACTCTTGGGAACACAGACACTGTAGTGTGTGGGATGCTTTTGCTGCCAGTAGCGATGACAGCACCACCAATTCAGAATCATTTAGTTAATAAGGAAACTGTATTTGAGATGACAAGACATCCCAATGGGAGCTGCCTGTAGAGTTGGTTCATTCAACTCTTCTCCATCTAAGTAGAACCCCAGGCGATTTTTATCATTTTACTCCAGATAGCCACAGCATGTTGGTTTTGTCCTCAGGTGGCCTCCTCTCAGGGTCCTGACATGGTAGCCATGGTTCCAAGTGTCACACAGACTGGACTAATGTCATATGATCTCTCTTCATCAGCCGGGACTTTTCCTAGAAGTCCTCAGCTTTGAATTGGCCAGAATTAGAACATGGGCCCTTCCCTAAACCAATTGGTGGCAAGAGGGAAGGGTGCCCGGTGGTGGGATTTGCACTGGAATTGGGGCAGGGTCACCTTCCTAGGGCCATGTGGGGGTGGGCTGCACACCCAGGCATAATCACTGTTCCTCCTATGAGGGAGGAGGGGCGGCCAGTGTGTCTGCTGCCCTGGCCACAACGTGAGGGCTCTGAGTGAAAACACCTGCCTGCTCATGACTGTTCACCATGACCGTGTGGCCTGTGGGGCTGGTCAGTACTGGTGGAAGCGGAGCCTTCTTGCTGGACCACTGTTGCTCCGCCGAGATCCAGGCTCCTTCCTGGCAGTGGGGGTTGCTTCTCTGGGCATCTAGTTTGCTTTTTTTGCCAGTAGCCAACTTCTGCTTATGAAATTTTCATGGTTGCTGATGCATGGTGGCCAGGAAGATATTTGCAGAGAGTTGCTCTCTCGACCGGCATTTTTGGGGAACAAGGTCACCCACTCTGGATTAAACAATGACTTGTATCTGTGCATCCGTCCACTTGGCCCTGTCACAAATGCCGTCTTGTTGGATTTGTACCACCTGTCTGCAAACCAGGCCCTCTTATCCACAGTGCTCAGAGGAGCAAACTGAAGCCAAGGAAGTTTGCTGGCTGCTAGTGGGTCAGCGCAAACTTGGGGCTCCAAGCGCAGGGTCCTCTCTGCCACTCCACGGCTTCTTTGGCAAATGAAGTCTCCCCACCAGGGACTCAGGCCTGTTGGGCTTTGATTGTTTTCAGGGGGGAGTTCTGGACGATCACGTATGTTCTTCTACTTTTCACTACATGAATATGGAACCTACATCCCAGGTTGACACAGTTTGTCCCGCTGGCCAGTGGCAGGACTCAGGGTCCCTGCTCAGGTCATACCTGACCTCTGCTTTCTGTGATTACTGGACCAGGGGCTGTTGAGCTGGGAAGAGCGGTTTGCTCTTGCCCCAAAGTTCTCACATACTTGTATTTTCTGAATTCTTAAGTCTGGTTTGCAGAATTTTCTGACTTTTTGCTTTCACTATGGCCTCACATGGCTAGTAATGTGCCTTTCTCTGGCAAAGCTTCTCTCCCTGGACTTTGTGACATCTTTTTGGAACCTTTGTGGCTTCTCAGCTGTGTTATGAGTAATTTATGTTGTCAGATAAATGCCCTCAGGATAAATGAAATATTAATAATGCTATAATGCTAATTCAGAAATGCCCATTGCACACATTCAAAAGAATCCTCTCTGGGCTTTACCCTGGGCTTTAAATCAGGTCCAACAATGTCTCAAACTTAAATCAAATTTTTCTTTCAGCCTATTAGAGGTTTTGGCTCAAAAGCATATTCTAGGGTAGTGGAGTATAGGAAATCTTAGCTCATGCTTTTAAAATTCATATTCCCTCTGCAGCAATTAGACATTAAATGCTATTTTAATCACTTGTCCATGGAAAACAGTTAACTAAGCAATAATCGATATTGGCTTTTGGAATTAGAGAAAAAGAAATTTGGAAACACTTTCTTTTTAACTCCGGATCTGCGCAGCCTCGTGGAGCATGATGTAATTCACCATCCTCCTCCTTCCTGTTGAATATTGAGCCGCCGATCACAGGTGTCCAACTCTCCTCTCTGTGGCCGGGTGGTAAAAGGAACACATTACAGTGATGAAAACACTTAGCAAATATCTTTAGGATTATACAATGATTATTCCTTAGGTTTTTTCCCCCCTTCTCAAAATTTCCCTTAATTTTCAAATATAAAGATGAACATTCTTTATACTTGAAAATTGAGAAAATACACAAAACTATAAAGAAAATGAAAGTTCAGCTTTGTCAGGCTCCACAGAGGAGTGAGCTTATGCGACATTCGTCTGTCTCTGTGCTTCCCAAGGTGCTCCAGCTGCATCCGGCTGTCACAGGTGACAGCACTTCCCCCCTTTAACACTGTCCTGTTGTATATGGACCACGCGTCTGTGTTCATTCCACCTTCGGTGGACAGCTGCCTGTGTTGGCTGTCGGGAGCAGAGCCGTGAGGTTTGTGGGAGTCAGGTATCTCTTCGACACACTGAGTTCATTTTCTTGGATAATGAGACCCAGAAGTAGGATCGCTGGTTCACATATAGTCTTATTTTTAATTTTTGGAGGTCTCTCCATACTGTTTTCAATCATGACTGTACTAATTTACCTTCCCACCAACGGTGTGCAAGGGTCTCCTTTTCTCTGCACCTTTACCCACACTTAATTTTTGTCTTTGTGATGATGGCCATTCTGTGATGTGACATTGTGGTTTGATTTGCATTTCCTGATGATTAGTGATGTTGAACTTGGTGGGGATTATTGGAGAGGTGGTGAAAAGAGAAAATATCTCAGTTAGAAATCAGGAGTAAGCTCAGGAGACCTATTGAACAGCATAGTGACTATAGCTAATAGCAATATACCATATTCCTGGAAATTGCTAAGACAGGAGATTGTAGTGTTTCTGCCATGGAAAGATGTTATGTGATGCTCTGTATGTGTTAATCAGCTCAATTTAGCCCACCCACAATGTGTGCGTATTTCAAAACATCATGTTGTACATGAGAAATATATATAACTTTTGTCAGTTAAAAAATACATTTAAAAGCTCGGTGTCTGTGGCTCAAGCGGCTAAGGTGCCAGCCACGTACATCTGAGCTGGCGGGTTCGAATCTAGCCCCGGTCCACCAAACAACAATGACGGCTGCAACCAAAAAATGGCCGGGCGTTGTAGCGGGCACCTGTAGTCCCAGCTACTTGGGAAGCGGAGGCAGGAGACTCGCTTGAGCCCAGGAATTGGAGGTTGCTGTGAGCTGTGATGCCACGGCACTCTATCCAGGGTGACAGCTTGAGGCTCTGTCT
>CAUYRH010181483.1:0-14237 GCA_963574655.1 Perodicticus potto | reverse complement strand
TGGTAGAATTACAACAGACCTGAGAGACCCACAGCCTGCTGTCTCTCCCCCTCTCTCCCCTGTACCCCTCTGTCTCTCCCCCTCTCTCCCCTGTACCCCTCTCTCTGTCTCTCCCCCTCTCTCCCCTGTACCCCTCTCTCTGTCTCTCCCCCTCCCTCTCTCTCCCCCTCTCTCCCCTGTACCCCTCTGTCTCACCCCCTCTCTCCCTTGTACCCCTCTCTCTGTCTCTCCCCCTCCCTCTCCCCCTCTCTCCCCGTACCCCTCTCTCTGTCTCTCCCCCTCTCTCCCCTGTACCCCTCTCTCCGTCTCTCCCCTCTCTCTCCCCCTCTCTCTCCTGCTTCATTGTGGCTGCCCCCCCTTCAAATATGTTTTTCTCCACCAGGACAATAAAAGTTTGCTGTCTCCAGGGACAATCTGCCACCTCCTGATGGCTTCACCCTGCACATGCTGGTTTCTTGGTCATGGTGCGTCCAGTGGGGGTCAGGCAGCTCCTGTCTGCACACGAGGCCTTCCAGTCACCTTGGCAGGGAAGTGAGGGTCAGAGAACACCCACCTCATCACCTGGGCTGAGAGTGGCAGGTCCCTGCTGCCCACAGTTGACTGCGACCACTGGACATGAGTGGCCTGTGGGGTGAGGGCAGCCGGAAGTGTCCAGTGAGGACCGTCTGACTGTGCCACAGCACCAGGGAAACTCACAAGTAGGACAGAAAAAGAATCAATGCTGCAAAACCAGTAAGACCCAAAGTTGGCTCTTTCAAAAACAAAGTAGAAAAGAGCAAGCTGATCAAACGGGCCAAAGTGCCCAAGCTCACGGATGCTGCTGTCCTGGGCTCAGGTGAGCTTCACGCTGGCGTCTCGGCCAGCACGGAGAGAAAGGGGTGAGAAACGGGGAGGAGGCCAAGGGCTCATGGCAGCCCAGTTCACAGCTGCCAAGTCGCAGAAGCAGCCCCAATGCCCACAGCCCATGACTGGATTACAAGCTGTGGTGTGTGAAGACCCTGGAGCCTCCTCAGCCGTAAAAGAGATGGAGACTTTACATCATTTGTGTTTGTCTGGATGCAGTTGAAAGACGTCCTTCTTAGAGAAGTATCTCAAGAATGGAAGCAAACGTACCCAATGCACTCAATATTATTATGAAACCAATATAAAAACACACTCTCTTACAAATGATGAAACACGAATATAGTCTAACAAGGAGGAAGGAGCAGAGATGGGAAGGGAGAAGGTGTTTGGTGGGAGGCGGGGGGCACTTGGTGGGCTCCCCACTAATGTGCGCAATGCAGGGTGCATTTCTAAACAACTAGGAGTAAACTGCGAGCGTCTTGCCACGAACAGCAAGTAAGTGAGGTGATGGTCATATTAATCAGTTTGATTTAAGCATTCCATATTGTACCCCATAAATAGATACAGTTACAATTTAATTAAAAAAAATTTAAAAAAGAAATAGAGAGGGAAGAGTGCAGTGTACTGTGAGCTTCATCCATGCAAAGCCACGATTTCTAAGAAAATGGACAAACTGTTGGAAGGAATCACAGGGGTGGACACAAGATCATCACACAACACCCATGCGTTCTGGGGGTAAACGGAGGCGCCATAACATTTCAAAGAGTTTATTTGAGCAAACAAAGGCTCTTGAATAGAGCAGCCTAGCCAAAAGCGGTTGGGGTTCCCAGGAGTGATGTCCAGAGGGGGGAGGGACAATCAGAGGGGGGGGACCCCTAGAGGGGGGAGGGACACCCAGAGGGGGGAGGTATCCCAGGGGGGAGGCAGGAGAACAGCAGGGAAACACCTGATGGTCCGTCGTTTTTCAGGTGTGTCTTTGGGTCTATCCTACCTCAAAGTCCCTGGTTGAACACATTTGCTGGCTGCTTCTGATTGGATGAGCTTAAGTTCTGTCTCTCTTTAACGTAAAAAACAGCTCAAGTTACATTTCAGTTATGTTTGCAAGTCAAGCAAGGGCGAGGTCTCAGAGGAGGCTTGGCCTAGCCTCTGTCATTCTCTGCCCCCATAGGGAGACGCAGTGGAGAAAACCCCTTTGCCCTGGAAAGCCTCTATTAGCTTCTTATACAAGATATAAAAGAAGGCATGAAAAGCCCTTTTTGGAAAATAAAAAAATAATAGATAGAACTCCACTGAAAGGCAAAAAGAAGCCCTGAAGGGCAGAAAAGAGAGAATTGAAAGCAGACTTATGGTAAATAACACTCTAGCGGGAGAGGAGGGATGCTCAGAGCCTAGGAACAGAAGGGCTGGGCTGTCTGGGGCTGGCACCACTGGCTGTTCAAACAGAGAAAAAAAAATTGGTCTCTAATTTCAATACAGAACTAAATCTGAAGTGGGTTGAACATAAGTCTTCAGTAAAATTTTCACACTCACAGAAGAAAATATGGGATTATATCTTTATGACCTTGAGTTATAAAAGATGTGTTAAACAAAACCCAAGATGCCCAAGTCATAAAGGAAATGATTGATTCATTCCACTGCATTAAACTTTAAATTTCTGTGAAATAAGAGACATCATAAAAGCTAAAAAGACAAGCTGTCAGCCTGCAGAGACCTTGCAGTGCGTGGCCTGGTAGAGGTGGAACAGCTGGGATATACTTACAGCCTCACAGAGGCTGCTAAAGACAACAGCCAGACAAGACTTGAGCAGAGGACGAACAAACGGTTCACAGAAAAGCAGAAAAGCAAAGGTCAATGACAGATAAAAATTCTGAACTTAATACAATCAGGAAAACAAAAGTTCGGACTATGTAACTTACAACCACACCTCTCAGCAACTGACAGCAGGGGCTGCAAGGACAGGAGAACCTCGTCACCAGGAGGACAGGCACCGTGGGGACAGGACAGCCTCGTCACCGGGAGGACAGGCACCGTGGGGACAGTACAGCCTCTTCACCAGGGAAGACAGGGATGGGAAAGCCAGCAAATCACAAGAGCTCAGGAAGCAAAAGCCCACCTACCCTGGACCCTGGAAATCCTTTTTCTAGACTTAAACCGGGAAAAGGGTTTGGCCCTGAACAAAAGCTAAAAGCCTGGAAGAATGTCAAATGAAACATTGCTTTAATGACACAGAAATTTTTGAAATATCCTAAATGTTCATTAACATGAATCGGGAATAGTTTCTAGCTGCAAAAATGAATAAAAAGGGTTGTGTCTATTCATATAAGTGTTTCAAAAACCTTCTTGAGTGAAAAAGTGGAGAATGATTTTTCCTGCAATGCAGGACTCATAAAGCAAACAATATGCAGGGACGTGGGCCCATCAGCAAGGTGCTGGGGTTCCGATGAGCATCTGGCCTGGGGGGGGCTCACTTTGGTGAGAGCAGCTGCAGCCACTCAGCACAGAAAGAGCTTCATGTGAAGGCAGATTGAACAAAATATAATCGTGAAGACTAAATGCCAAACTCCAGCACTTCTCTGTTGCTCCATGGTGACTCAAGGACTGTGGGAACCCCACCTCCTGCTTTTCTTTTTTCAGCTTAGCCCTTTTTGAAAAGCTTCTGTCCTCAAAGTTACATCTCCCCCAGGATGGCTGCTGCTGCTCCAGCAATCTCATCTCTATTCCAGACCAATAGCAGAAGAAAGTGGAAGAGGCTGAAAGGATACTCCTTTCCCTTTAAGGGACATTCCCCACCCCACAGTTTACATCTCAACCTCTCGTGGCCAGACCTAGCCAGGAGGGAAGCTGAGCAGCTGTTAGTGGTCTGTTAGTGGGCAGCACTGTTCCACAGAGTAACGTCCAGGTTTTGTTGCTAAAGAGGATAATGGGTAGATAGATGGCAGGCCCTTCCCTCTGTGAAGGGAAGGATCTGGGATGGTGGGAGGCCAGAGGGTTTTCACTTATACTATCTGGAAGAATTTGTTTTCAAAAATAATAATCAGAAATGAATATGGACAATTTTGAAATTTTATTAAAAATAACTGAAGTGTTTTTTGTATGCTATTCTCTATTTTTTGTTTATAATAGCTCATGAGAAGAAAACTGAATAAAATAAGAAATATATTTAATATATTGGTTTTTATCAATGGTATAAAATGAGTCATTAATTTATAACAATAATAAATAGCAAAATTATTAAAATGTCTTCTCTCTGGAAGGAAATCAGGGCATCAGTTTCCCTCGCAGAGACTCTCCGAGCCCTGCATTTATTTAATGATTTGTTTCGCTCCCTTCTCAGCGGGATGGCCTTCCCTACCTTCTCATGGTTTCTTACAGCCTTTTCTTGTAATTTTCTGGATCGGAATCACTTCCTCCTATTCAGGTCTGCACATGACCTTCAATTTCAGCTCATCCATATGCCCCTGGGCAGCTGCTAGCAGCTCTTTGAGGCCGTGCGGACCTCTGAACGTGAACCCTGTTATGCGCCTGGGGTGGGTCTCCTCCAAGCAATGGCCACCTGGCACCCTTGCCCAGTAAGCCCCCGTGGGCTTTGGTCACCTGCTTTTCTGCCCTTCCCACTCCAGCCCAGCACAGGCTAATCCTGGAGCAGGTGTTCCCCAAGTCTGTTAAGGCCTGGCGCTCATCCCTGGCCACACACCTACCTCCACTGGAGAGAGTTTGAGACAGATGCAGAATCAATCACCGGGAGCGTAAGAGAGCATGTGCCCACAGAGCTGTCGAGTGAGGAAGGGGCGAATCACCCAGCTGCTCCTGGATTTCACTGCATTAACATTTTAATGTGAATGATCGTTTAGAAACTATTGAGTAGCCCGGAGCCCTTTCCTCATCCGGCAGCGTCTAGTGGTCCCAGCACCTGTCTCAACCCTCACTGCTCCTCTTCCTTATCTCTGCATCGACCATACTTCCTCCAGATCTGCTGATGGTCACTCGTTATGTGTTTCTGCCAGAGACGATCTTGATCTCTGACTCTTGAATCATTTCAGAATGTCTTACCTAAAACCAGCTGCCTGAACCCCGAGTATGTGCAGGGAGACATTTATTTCCGAGAGAGGGAGGATATGGGGGTGGCCCCGACCGTGCTGAGCCTCACCCACATCATCAGAGTCACGTGCATCTCAGCCTCGGGTCCACCTGTCTCCCCTGCAACTGGTGCCCTCTGCAGGAGCTGAGGGGCCCCCTGGGGCCGGGAGCTCTGGGTTTCTTCACCAAGGCGGGGAGGAGGTGGGCAGGAGTGCCTTGAGCTGTCAGGTGGAGCTGCCACCTGCCCCAGCCACGGTGGAGAGATCCCGCAGCCCAGAACTCAGGAAACTGGCGTCTGGCTATACACAGGCAACCTGCAGAATTAAAATGCAAAGCATCTCTTCCAGTTCCCTGATAACCACTGGAAGGTAAAATCACTAGTCTTTCCATGAAAGAAATTAGCATTAATAAGATAAAACCGTATTTGGAATAACTGACAACTTGATGAATGTGCTCTGAGGATTGGATGTGATACTTTTGATGGATAATATTTTGGGTTGCCTCAGGTTGCATTTAATTGTTCCTGGTTCGTTCTCAGTTTAGTTAAGTGAAATAGAAAACCCCAGTAACGCTGGGATTTATCTTCCAGGAGGCAGATGCACGGTTAATTATCAATCCAGGCTGACAGCCTCCCGTCTGTGTGTGGGCAGCGGGGATGTGGCCAAGCTCTCCAGCCTGACTTCCCTGTGCCCTCCAGACCCCAAACTGCCACGTACCAGGCCTGTGTCCCCTGTCTGGTGCTGAGGACGGGCCACAGCCACATGGAAATGCCCAGTGGACTCGGACTCCTCCACGCTGAGATGTGGGGTCAGCAGACTGACCCCACAGAGAGAGCAGGTGGCCTGAGATTGCAGAGACCCCCTGACCTTAGAACTTTCTTAGAGTCAAGCTGGAGGCCTGGTTAACCTCCGGAACTTCTTCCCAGGCAACTTGCTTCTTCTGCTGTGAGGACATGAATGCCCACAGGATGGGCTTCTGCCAGCCTGCAACCACAGGGGTGCTGTGCCCCCACTGCCACCCCCCCGGCTCCTCCAAACACTTTGCTTCCCCCAGTGCCCTTGCCAGAGAAGCCCCACACCTCTCCCTCCCCTCATGGAACCACTTGCAGCTGCCCCTGACCGTGACCCTCCTTGTCTCTTTCCTAGTCTGCACCTCCAGGCAGTGACAGTGCCATCGTGACCAAGCCCCAGGCCCGCTCACCCCTGAGCAGGACGGCATCCCTTCGCTCACTGTGGCCCTGCTCCTTGTGGGCCCAACCTGCAGAAAGTCCACCTCTCAAATGTGGACTAAATGCACCGGAACCGTCCATTTCTTCACCTTTGCCCTGGTCTGGGTGTTGGCCTCTTGGGAGGAGAGGTCCAGGCCCCGAGCCTCTGTCCCGGGGCATCATCTGTGCTTGAAGGAGAGGGAGAGGGAGGTCGAGCGAGAAATTGAGCAGAGGTCCCCACGGCAGCTCTGCCAGGGCACAGGCCACCCCCCGGGAAAGGGTGCCCCACTGCCGGGCCAGAGGCCAGGCCACTGCTACACATCCAGGCACAGAAGAGGGGACAGGGGACCTGACCTGCAAAGAACTCACTGAAGAGGCAAGAAAGCTTGGAGGATGGGAATCAAGATCCGAACATCTGCAAAGGGTTACTTGGATGGGAAGACATAATAAATAAAAATATCAATTCTCCATGAATTAATAGAAAATTCTGAAGTAATTCCGAATGGCATTCCAATCCTTCGGTGTTGTGCGTGTTTAATTTGGATAGAATTATCTGAAATTCACATAATAAAATGCATGTCTAAAATTAATCAGGAAATCTATGAGAAAGAAAATTGAGATGGAGCTTGTCTTAGAGATGTTGAAGCCGCTGTAATCAAAACCATGGTGGGGAAGGATGGGATGGTGGTGGGTGGGTTAGAGGAGGCATGGGGGCAGCAAGGACGCACCACTGAGTCTGTGGGGAAAAGGAAGCTCATGTCACAGACCGCGCGGACCCTGCTACCTGTCCAGATGGAAGCAGGAAAAACCAGGCTGCTCGTCCACGCCGTACTCAGAGACTAATAGGGGCTCCAATAACAGCTATTAAAAGGTTAAAAAAAAGGCATAAAGTCTTAGAAAAGAATGAATGTAAGCATAAGTGTATATAAAGCATAAATCTAAGTATAATATTTAACCAATATTAGCAACTAAGAAGCTCTTAAAGAAAAAAAGGAGAAAGAGAAGCATATGTAATTACATTTATTAAATGTCTACAAAAATAACAGAACTAAAAGTAAGAAATGAGAGGGAGACATTTTACAATGTAGAATGGAATTAAAGGGTTAACAGCCATACCGCACAAAGAGCTTTTCTCAATTGAATTTTTAGAAAAATAAAAACTGGGCAAAGCCTACAGATAGGCACTTTCTAAAATGTTATTTAAAATGGTATGAAAAGTTACAGAAAGTCACGAGTTGCCAGAAAACACAAATTATTTTAATAATGAGATACTAATTTTCACCTCTCAGATGAGAAAATGTAAAAAGTAGCACCTTAGACTGGAGACATGAGGGAAAGAGCATCTTACGTCACTGCTGGAAATGTGAATTACGACTGCTCCTCTGGAAACACGTATTTAAATTAAAGCCGTTCTTCATATCCTTGGAGACTGGTCCCGGTCCAGCCCACGATGCCCAAGCCCTTGATATGGGGTGGTGAGCGCCCCCATCCACAGTATACAGAGTCCACATGCTCTTAAAATCATCTCCAGACACTCACAGCACTTAATACAATGTAAATGTTATGTAAATAGCTATTAATTTTATTTTTAATGTGTATCACTTTTCATTGTATGTGTTTTGTTTTGTTTGAGACTGTGTCAGTCTGAGTAGAGTGAGTAAAGTGCTATGGCCTCATCATAGCTCACAGCAACCTCAAACTCCGGGGCTCAAGCCATCCTCTTGCCTCAGACTCCCCAGTAATTGGGACTATAGGCACTCACCACAAAGCACAGCTAATTTTTCTATTTTGATAGAGACAGGGTCTCATTTTTGGTCAGGCTGGTCTCCAACTCCTAGGTTCAAGCAATCCTCCCACCTCGGCCTCCCAGGGTGCTAGGCTTACAGGTGTGAGCCACCAAGCCCGGCCTATTGTTTTATTGTTATTTTTTATGGCATTTTATTTTCCAAATACTTTTGATCCAAAGTTAGGTGAATTCACGATGCAGGGCCCAGGCACAAGGAGAGCCAGGGCACTTTGAACAGTGCTCCTGGCCGGCCTGTCCTGAAGAGCCTGCTCCCAGAACCAGGCAGGGACCCTGCCCTTCTCCCTGACTGGCCCCGGCCCTGTCCAGCTGTGTTATGGCCACATCTCCTGGAACAAGATGCCTCTGACCCTGTCAACAGTCCCCAGAGCAGAAACCCTCTCAGCGAATGAGGCCCGTCCTCATGCCAAGACCACTGGTCATCAGGCCCACAGAGGGATCCTGGTGACCTCACAGTGTGAAAGGTTTTAACCATGCCTTTTAATTTCATGGCCTCTTCTGAAAGTCTCTGAGTCTCCCGGTGTCCTCAGATTTCTGTGGGGACCCTGCACTGTGGGCTAATAGACTCGGAGGCTTGGCGCCTGCAGCCCATGATGCTGACCCTGCCCTCCAAGTGGGTGTCAGAACAGGACTTTGATAACTGCCGGGTGACTCAGAAGTGTTCACGATAACACCATTAATCCCTGTTTTCCATAGTTGGCAGGAAGCTTTAAGCACCGTTAATACTTTCTAAATCTGACAGTTTTAATTATTTCCCCTGCACCATTATTGATCCAGCAAATCAGCCGTGACTTTGACGGCTCTGCCAGTGCCCGGTGCCAATACCATGGCCAACTGCTCCCCAGCCGCAACAGGGGCCTCCTCTGTCTTTGGGCAGGGAGTGGGGGAGTAGGGTGGGCACGGGGCCCCTGTCCTCAGGAGCCCCCACCCTGACAGCTGCCTGGTGCCTCTCCCTGAACCTCCCCACCCACCCGGGCCACAGTTGGACGGCTTCCTCCACCACTGCCATGTTCTGAGGAACCCTTCCCAGGGGTGACATCTGCACAGGGCACGGCCCCAGGGCAGTCACTGGCTGCAAGGGGGACCTCCCTGGATACAGAGCCAGGCCTGAGACCAACACTCCCACCTTACAGGGATTGGGGGAGACTCCTGCCCGCCAGGCTGTGTCCTTTCAGGAACCCACAGGCCAGTTTAAGAGATGACGCGCCCCTCACTGGGTACCGCGGAGTCAGGGTGGTGCCGTTGACATAGTGTCCTCGTCTTTTGGATAATGTTTGTATCTGTATTATATTAAATGTATGTGTTGCGCTTCTTATTGATGCTTCCAGATGCTATATTAGCTGCTCTCCACCGCTAGGACGATGCGATAGGGATTTTACAATTTCCACCTCGTTACTATGGGCACTAAATAATGCTGTCGACGGAGGTGTTGTGGTGCTTTTATCTGGCCACCTTGCCACCTTTTGTACCTTGGAAATAGTTCTAGTCGTTTCCAGGTCATTATATCAGATTTTTTGGAGGCTCATTCCATCTGTAAGTCATTACAGTGCTTTAGAAGCTCCTTCCTTTCCACACCTGCAGCCCTCTCATCCTGCATTTTTGCCCTGAGATTCCCTCTGCCACGGGTGTGAGTGGCAGTGCTCGCAAGACTCGTGTTCCTTGTTCATTCCAAAATGATTTGGTGGGCACCTCGTATACCGTTCCATGACCAGGTCTGCAGACGCCAACTGGAGCAAAGTCTCGGAGCACACAGATTCCGAGAGCGACAAATAATGAAGCAAACAGAGGTGGGCAGCACAACGATAAAAGCTTCAGATTTGTTCCCAAGCAACTTAAGGAGAGAATAACAGAAATTCTCTATTTTAAGTGGTAGAGATATTGCTAATTTTCAGTGTTAATTAGGGCACTTACTGCAAGTTTATGGTAGCAAGTTAAAGAGTCTTTGTATTATTAATTTATTAGAACTTTATAAACTTAAAAGTGGGCCTTTAATCCACGGAATTTGTGTTGCTTTGTCAGTGCTAACGGGTTTTGTTTTCTCTGCAATCAGTAAATGCAGGTGAATAGATCTCCCAGTTTCTGGGGTAAGCCTTTTAGGTCATGATGTGCTGTTATGATTATTATTGTTGTTATTCTTCACGAGCTTGGATGTTCTGAAGGTTTTGTCTAGAATGTGAAGTCTGGTACAGCACACTCAGTGTTGTTGTGTATGGCATGCAGAAGGGTTTTTCAGGTGTCCAGGGCCAGTCCTCATTCTCATACCTGGGTTTCAAACACTGTTTCCTGAGTTGGGGCTCATGCCTCCCTTTCACCGCACTGTCCTTCCAGAGTGATCTAAACCTGTGACCCAGGGCAACTCACTGCAGCTACAGCCTGTTTGTATTGAATTTAATGAATGTGTCATTAACCCAAGGTCACTGAGATTTATCTTCAAAAAGTTGCATGGTTTTGTGCTTTTGTACTTTCGTGTGTTACAGGAGATGAGGTTGATTTCTGTATCTCCACGTGCATGTCCAGTTAGTTCAGCACCAATTGCTGGAGATGGTTCTTACCCCACAGAAATGCCTTAACACTTGTGCCAAAAGGATGAGCTGAGTCCCAGTGGGGCTGTCCCTGGGCTCTGCTGGGGACCTCGACTGGGTGCTGGTCTTTCTTCTAGTGCAACACTGTCTCGGTGGCTGCAGCCTCATAGAAGTCCAGACATCAGCCAGTCTCAGCTCTTTAACTTCATTATTTGGACTATTCCATTCACCTCCACATGAACTTCAGAATCAGCCAATTTCTGGAAATAAGTAAATAACAAAGTCCAAGCCCGTAGTGGTGTTTAGTGAACCTATCTATATTAACTATAGAGGGAAACTTGGCCAGTAGTTATCTTAACTTGAGTCTTCTCAATCACAAATACGATGTATTTCTCCATTTTTTTTTTTTTTTTTTTTTTTTTTTTTTTTTTGCAGTTTTTGGCCAGGGCTGGGTTTGAACCCTCCGCCTCCGGCATATGGGTCTGGTGCCCTTCTCCTTTGAGCCACAGCACCGCCCTATTTCTCCATTCATTTTAACCCCCAAAATTTCAGCAAATTTTGTAGTTTTCAGGTACATTATTTAATATGTTTCATGCTATTTTAAGTATTATTGTGTTTACCATTTTAATTCTGGAGTGTCCATTGTTAATAAACAGAAATTCAATTGATTTTCATATGTTGTCATTGCATTGAAGGAAATCATTTAATTCACTTCTTAATTCCAATAAGGTTTTTGTAAATTCCTTGCAAATTTCCTGGTAGATTATCTTGCAATCTAAGACTGACGGAATATTTACTTACTCTTTTCCAATCTATATGCCTCTTATTCATTTTCCTTGCCAGATCAAACTGGCTAGAACTTCAAGTACAACGTTAAAAAGACGTGACGAGAACAGATGCCTTTTCTCGCTACCAAATTTAGGAGAAGAGCATTATCGTATTTTACCATCAAATGTGATATAACTGACTTCTTTGTTTATGTTCTTCATAAATTTGGATAAGTTTCATTCTATTTCTAGTTTGTTTAGAGTCTTTTTCTTGGTGAATGGATGTTGGATCTTGCCAAGTGTATTTTCGGCATCTTCTAAAACGATAATATTTTCTTTTATTTTTCAGTCAGCCAGGGTGATGAATTTCCCTGATTGCTTCCCAAATGACGAGACAATCTAGTCTCAGGATGTGCTCTGCTGACATCACAGAATACTTTTTCTCTTCTCCCCAACTACATGAGTGTATTTACATATTTACATGAATATAATCAGCAATGATATATCTATGTACACACACATATATGTGTACATATGTATGGTTTCCCTTTCCACTTTAAAATATAAGTGCTTGTGTGCATAGCCATTTTATTCTTCCTGATATGGCCAACTGGCAATTTATAACTTTTGTCTTTATTTGGCTGTTCTGTCTAAAGCCTTGTAAATTATATTGATATTTTCCAAGAACTAGGCCACCATATAATCCAAGTTTTTCACTTGCTGTAATTGGATTGTCTCCACTGAATCTGATGTTGAACTTTAGTCCCAATTACGCCACGGTGAGAGGCGGAGCCTGCTGAGAGGGGGGGGCCTGGTGAGAGGCGGGGCCTGGTAAGAGGAGAAGCCTGGTGAGAGGTGGGGCCTTGTGAGAGGTGGAGCCTGGTGAGAGGTGGGGCCTGGTAAGAGGAGGAGCCTGGTGAGAAGTGTGGCCTGGTGAGAGGTGGAGCCTGGTGAGAGGCGGGCCCTGATAAGAGGAGGAGCCTGGTAAGAAGCGGGGCCTGGTGAGAGGCAGGGCCTGCCAAAAGGCGGGGCCTGCTGAGAGGGGGAGTCGACTGAAAGGTCCCAGGTCACTGCAGCAAGTCCCCTGTGGGCAGGTTCTGCTCGCTGAGAAAGGATTTGCTCCTGAGACAGTCGGTGTTATGCAGGGCCCAGCTCTCTCCACGCCTCCCTGTTGCTTCCTCCCTAGTCACATGTTCACTCTGCACACACCAGCTGCCCTTCCTCTCTCAATGAGTGGAAGCGCCTAAGGCCCTCGCCAGGCACAGGTGACTCTGATCTGGAACTACGAGCCAGATCAACCTCTTTCTTTGTAAGCTGCCCAGGCTCAGGTGTTCTCATCGAGCCGCACTAAGACATCACTCCTGGGCATTTACCCAAAATAAAGCACATGTCCCCTCAAAGACTTGGCCACAAAAGTTCGTAGCACCTTCACCTGTCACGTGTAGAGCGGGAAGACCCCAGACTCCTCTGACAGGTGAATGGCCAGGCTGGCCAGGCGGCAGGCTGCCCCACCCCATCGTGGGATCAGCTCAGCTACCAGAACGAGCAGCTGCTGACGCTCAGAGCGACGGGAGCAGGTCTCTGAGAACAAACCCTGAACCGTGAGGGTCAACATGCAGACAGTTTCCGAAGACACAAAACCAGGGGCGTGGAGCCTGTTGATGCTTGCTCACTGATGACCAGAGGGCTGCGGAGAGCGCGAAGCGGTTTTCCCGTCGCGGGCAGCACCAGGGGTCTTCACCGTGACCAAGGTGCTCTCCATCTGGCCCGTGCCCACGTGGCGTCCAGCCCGAGACATCACAGTGTCACTCTCCACTGGGGGACCTCACACAAGGTCGAGGGGGCCTCTGTTACTCCGTACAATCACATCTGAGCCTACAGTTATCTCAAATGATCCTTTTACTTTAAAATGTCATTCAGCTTCTTTTTTGCCTCTATGATACGTTTACTGCTGTTTATCCAGAGAAATGCTACATCCCACTCTCTGACTCAAGAAGCATTGATATCACGACAAAACACAGGGAGAAAACTGCAGTCTTTGGAATCACGATTCCTCCGGGTGAAATGCACTTTCCTCCAGGGGTGTCTAAGAATCTTGTTTTATTACGCCTTTTCAGATTGTTTATCACGCTACCTTTGGGCATGGATTTCTTTGACTCAATCCTGGTTGAGAGTCACCGAATTCTGGACCCCTGTGTTTGCATCTTTCTCCACATTTCACAAGTTCTCCGTGGCTATGTCTTCACAGTGTTAAAATGTGCCCTCCCTCCTGCACTGGGTCCCCGATGTCCTGGGTTCTTTGGGTTTTGTCACATTGCTTCACAGCACGCTGGGATCTGTATGTGCATTTTAATCTCTTTTTCTTTCTGCTGTTCAGAACAGATAATTTCCATTGATCTATTTTTAAGTCATTTTCTCATTCAACTGTCACCTCCATCGTAGTCCCTGTGCTGCTATTTTTTCCAGCTTATTTTAAGCTTTATTTTTTTTAATTTTTTTTATTAAGTCATTTGTGCATAGATCATACATACATTTATGCCATTATGGGATTCGATGTGTTGATTATTTGTAAAAGTTGGAGTGCTTACATCCTACTAATCAACATAGCTTTCACCTCATTTACCCAATTACAGCATTAAGACATTTGTGTTCTACCCCTGATAGATCCAACTTGTACTTGCATTCTGCTTCATAGGTGTGGTCCCCCTATTGACCCTCCCTCCATTGACCCACCCCCCTCCCTTCCCCTCTCCCTCTCCTTCCCTCCTTCATCCTAGGTTATAGTTGTGTTTCATTTTTCATACGCAAGTGTGAGTGATTATAAATTGGCTTCACAGTAATACTGAGTACATTGGATATTTTTTTCCATTACTGAGATACTTTACTAAGAAGAATATTTTCCAGCTCCATCCATGTAAACATAAAAGAGGTAAAGTCTCCATTTTTTTTAATGCTGCATAGCATTCCATGGTATACATATACCATAATTTGTTAATCCATTCATGGGTAAATGGGCA
>CAUYRH010181480.1:0-10357 GCA_963574655.1 Perodicticus potto | reverse complement strand
TTTATCCCATTTTCTTGCAAGGATTGTGGCAAACGGCCTAGAACTTTTTTTTTTTTTAATTTTTATTTTTTTTTTTTTTTTTTTTTTTTTGGGTTGCAGCTGTCGTTGTTGTTTAATGGGCCCGGGCTGGATACGAACCCGCCAGCTCAGGTGTACGTGGCTGGCGCCTTAGCCTGTTGAGCCACAGGCGCCGAGCCACGGCCTAGCACTTTTAACTTTTCCCCAGAGCTTTCTCATCAGGGTCACCACCCAGGATGTATAGGGCATTGGCCCAAAGGGAGAGAAATATGAACCACTAAAGGCCTCAAAAGACTGCAAACTATTTTTCTTTTCAATACAATCTTATTTTAAGTCTATAAGGGAAGCTAGCTGAAAATGCCATATGGGGCTTGGTGCCCATAGCACAGTGCTAACAGCGCCAGCCACATGCATCAAGGCTGGCAGGTTCAAGCCCAGCCTGGGCCAGCTAAACAACGACACCTGCAACAAAAAAATAGCTGGGTGTTATGGCGGGTTCCTGTAGTCCTAGCTACTTGGGAGGATGAGGCAAGAGAATCACTTAAGCCCAAGAATTTGAGATTGTTGTGATCTGTGATGCCACGGCACTCTACTGAGGGGGACATACTAAGACTCTGTCTCAAAATAAAAGTTAAAATAAAAATGCCATATGGGTAATCCTTTTCTAAAACAAACAACCACCCTCATTGCATTTTCAGGTCTAGTCTATTAGGACAGGTAATAATACTGCTTTGATGCCACCAAGTCACTGGGTACCAAGGGCATCTTAAGGACATCATTTCTTTCCCTCCAGGAGGTATCTCGCCCTTTTCTAGAATTCCAACCAGCGTCCTTCCTTCTACCTTCCTTCTGCCCTTGCCTGTGTCCCATTCCCTACCACTGCCCCATACCCCCTCCAAGCTTTCTAGCTCCATAAGACTCTCTTCCAACCTAAAGGGATCCCCTCAAGACCACAGATCCCACGTTCATTATTATAGTACAGAGAAAAGGGATCAAGGCCAGAGAGCAGGGTTCCAAAGGAGGAAAACTCAACTGTAGCTGTCCCTGCTCAAAAAGTCTTCTCCAAATTACAGGTAAGAAAATGGTCTATCTAACTAAAAACAAAGTCAGTCTGAGAGGGTAAAGTTTGGTATTTTAAGTAAGGTGAGAACTACTGTCTACTGCCTTAGGGAGGAGACTCCTGGGGGAGGAATTTGGTGGGTAGAGGCAGCCAAGGAGGAGGTTTGGGTTAAAGAATGAAGCCCCAACATAAACACTATGTTTCCTGGGTGGGCAAACTACAGGACTGCTCTGTGTGCCCCTGGGGAAATGCACTACATGTAGGGTCAACCCCGTTCTTTGGAGCCTCACCCAGAGCTCCTGAAGACAGCCATAGAAGAAGCTGGTTCCTGCCCCATCAGCCACCCTAGCCAACAAGGAGGTACACGGCCCTGCTAACTCTCTCCTTCATGCTGAGACTGGGACTCCAAAATTGTACCTGGAGCAAGAGAAGCAAAAAAGGCAAGGGGAGGCACCATGGGCCTCTCTCTCTCCCAATCTTTCTGGGGCTCCAGAAGGGGCTAACCGAGGGGAAAAGAATTATTTCCAAGACAGCAAGGCTGGCAAAAGTGGCAGTGTTCCACGGCTAGAAATGACTGTTGGTGACAAACAGAAATGACTGTAAGGAGAGGCAAGGGCTTTACATTCAGTTAGGAGGTCTGAAGGGAAGGCCCAAGGGAAAGGGAAAATATTTTTCACATCAACTCCTCAGAGACCAGAAAAGCAGGACTTATGCCTAGCCTTGGGCTCAGGGAAGCATGTTCCAACTAGACTTGCCAGGGATGGTTTTGGGGGGAGGACAATAGTGCCAGCAGTCCCCCCTTTGCCAACCGCACATGGGAAGGCACTATTTATTTACCTTCTTTTCTCTCCTGACCATACAAAGGAGAGTGAGCTGCATACTCACTCCCCTGTGCTCAGCTCCCACACGCCTGAAATCACACTTGAAAGCAGAAACCCTGCCCTCGAAGGCAGTCACCGGAGAACCACAAAACCAGGCTAAGCAACAGCAGTGCTGGCTACTCCAGCTATCCCCATGCCTGAGTGCCAGTCCTCAAGGCGCTAGGAAAATGTCGTGTGGCCACGTTTCAAATCCTCTAAGGAGAGGGTATGCAGAGCTAAGCAAACATTAAATTGCTCCATTGAGAAAAGAGCCTAGGACAGGGATAACTTGCAGGGAGAGGGTCTGAGGAGAGCTGGGTTATAAGGATGTGGGTGGGGATGCAAGGGCGAGAGGGATCAGCAAGGACACAGGACTGTTATGCTCAAAGCTTTGTTGAACTTAAACCAGAAATGGGGATGACCTCTCAGGGCCTTTTTCCTAATTATTAAGGGCTAGCACCACTGTCAAACCGGACCTTTATCAGTTTTTATTTGGCCCAGACTAACTCTTATATATCAGCATACACAAGGCTCCTTACCTCCTGGCCCCTGCAGACTCTTCCTGGCTCAAGTGTCACCCTACCCCAAGACTGTCTTCATTCCAGGGAATAACTGGAATAAAAAGACTGTCTTATTATCTCAGGGAAACACCAGTTCTCAGCTCAAACTCCTACTCATTCCTCAAGCTCATCCCTCAAGCTGGAATGGCATTGTGTCCAGGAAGCTTTCCCTTATTTCCCTAAGAAATTGGTCATTTCTGCTTCTAGATAACCACAGAACCTGTACATGCCACTCCAGAACACTAACCACCTTGACTATTGGTTCGTTCTATTTGTGTTGAATAAATGCTTGTTCAATGAAGGAATGAACTAAATGCTAGAAAAAAAGCAAGCAAGTAAACAAACTGATTTAGCCAGAAGTATGACTAGGATCAGCCACCTAGATCCAGCAGCAAGCCCATCTGCCCTGTTCTGAGGTCCCCAACCACAGCTGCTAAAGCTGGGAAGGCTTCTAAAGTATCAACTTTAAGAGTTAACTCCCAAGTGCAGCATTATACCCCAAATTTCTATGTTCTACTCATGTAAAGGGCTGAAGGACATGGTTTTTATAAATAAAGATCACATTTTGGAAATCGGCAGTAGCATGGCCTAAACTATGGCAAGAAAGTGACAATAAAGGGTGGATGAGAACAAAAGTGACAACTCTTAAAAGGTCATCTAAACCATCTAAGGCACATTTGGTCAGTTAGCATGCCAAGAAAGGTCCAGAGGAGGGAAAATCAGGTTTTAAGCCCACTTCCTGCTCCTTTCTTGGCAGGGATTTAGAGTGAACCAAGGTAACTTGTCCACTCGTTCTCTGAAGGCTCTAGTCCAAATCTCTGGATCAAAGTCTCAACTACTTATAATTAGATCAACACAACCTGGCAATGAATACTTACACAAATCAATACCACCACTCTGCCTTTCCCTAGATCATCTATCTCTTGGTAATTATCTAAGGACATACCTCATATGCAAAGGAAATTACTTTTCTTCCTCAGCATTTGAGAGAAATTTTGTCTTATTTCCCTTGGTCTTGACTTTTGTATTCTGATTTTAAATTCCTTTTAAGTCCATCTCTAACTTGTTCCTCAGTACAGAGAACATTAAGCTATCAGGCGCTAATGGCTTAAGAAAATAAAGAGGTCTATTCTCCTAACCTTAACCTCAGACAAGTACACTTCTCCAGTTAGGAAAAGAAAAATAAAAGTAGATAAACACAAAGACATCTACTCCTTTTCTCTTCAAAATCACCAATATCCCTCCACATGTGGATGCACACTTGTAAGATTTACTCAAGATACATCAGCTCTTTAATCCTGGGAAAAGCCATGTTGTTCTATGTTTTTGGTGATTTAACTGCTGTATTTGAATTTAAACAATGGACTGAAATAACAGCAAAACATCAGCAAGCAGGGGGGTGCCATACCTTCTCTAAAAATGGAAAAGTCACCGTAGCCATCATACAGAGATCTTTGGCCAAGGGTTATGAAAGTCAAGTATAAATTCTGAAGGCCATTTTGAGAACCCGGTTATGGTGCATGATCAGGAAATAGCACATCTTGTTCAACCAAGTTATTTTGGTGAAGAGAATTTTTTTTTTTATTGTTGGGGATTCATTGAGGGTACAAGAAACCATGTTACACTGATTGCATTTGTTAGGTAAAGTCCCTCTTACAATCTTGATTTGCCCCCAAAAGGTGTGACACACACCAAGAAAAATATGGAACGCTTCACAAATTTGCGTGTCATCCTTGCACAGGGGCCATGCTAATCTTCTCTGTATCATTCCAATTTTAGTATATGTGCTACCGGAGCAAGCACTGGTGAAGAGAAATTTGAAGACACACACATCCGGCAAGCATCACCAACTCTCAATGTTGTGTTAGAACTATGTTAGACAGGCTCATCTTCCTTTGATACTTCATAAGGATCTCATTGCAAATCAGGAGTAGCCTCATGCTGTAGGAAAGTACTGACTGTAAGCATGCCTACTACCAGTTCCTAGTATAAAGTTAAATGATGAAACCGCCTTTCTTCCAGGCCTAGATCAAGGACCAAAAATATCTTACACATATCTTTGAGCACTAACTAAAAGTTGCAATCACCTGAGCTTTTCCTTACTCCATAATCTGACAGTTCTTAATAAGTAGACAAGTACTAGCTGGCAAAAGGTCACCTTTTGGCCTCCTCATCTTCATCTAAATAGGCACAGTTAGAGCAGGCCACTCACTCATCCCTATTTTATCTCAGAAGTATCAAAACTAATCAAGAAGAGCCTCCCCAGGGTCCCTCCCCAGGCCCTATCATATGGCCACCCCTCCAGTGACCAGGTATCCCTCAATGAGAGCCAGCAATAGTCACCTTCCAAGCCTCCTCACCTCTCTTCGTTGATGCCACACATGCGAATCCGGTCAGAGCTGGTCCAGTTGTGCACACCGCTGTACAGCGGTGCTGTAGAGATCATGACAGCCACTCACCACCAGATAGGACCTGCTGTGGCCACTCCCCCTGGGGAAAAAGCCAACACAATCAAATTTTGTACCAGGGACAGCTGCTTTGACCACCTTTTACACAGAAACATTTCAAAAAAGGTAATTATAGCATCAAAATGTTAAAGCAGTCTCTCTCACAAACCAGCCTGCTATGTAAAATTAAGGTCCAAATGGGGAACTGAGAGCTCCAGCCTTCTAGGAATCCATAGGTTTTAGGATGGAGATAAGAACACTGTTAATCACCTAGGGTGATTTTTAAATTACTGTAAAAGACAGAAACACTTGAGTATTCGAGGAAATTCAATCTATTTCAGACAATGAAATGACAGTATGTTTTTCTACACATACTGCAACCAACTAACCAACTACAATTAGAGGGTTGTATCCATAAATGAATGGTGCATTCAAAGACTACTGGGGATCTTTTTCTCATCTACTCTCTAATCCATGGTACCGAAGTATTTGAGTGACGCAGGCAATTTTAGCTCTCTAGAGGAAGCACATGCTTTCTTTATAAGCCCTTCAAAATACTCCATTCTGACTTTAGGTTAGACATAAAGATCTCTCCAAATCAGGTGTGATATTCTTTGTACTCTGATGACCAATAAGCAAACAAAAAACAATGTTCCATCAAGAACCACATGTTTCTGTCCTTGTCCCTTCTTATTAGTCTGTCATCCCCATGACCTACCACCTCCTTCACCAACCAATGTCCAGCTCTCACTGTTGACAACCAGGGCACAGTCAATTCACCTTCCAGAGAAAATGAGGCATCAAGAAAAATAGCTTTATACAATAAGCTTGTCTTGAGACCCTTAAACTCTTTTTTTTTTTTTGTAGTTTTTGGCCAAGGCTGGGTTTGAACCCGCCACCTCCGGCATGTGGGGCCGGCACCCTACTCCTTTAAGCCACAGGCGCCGCCCGAGACCCTTAAACTCTCAAGTTAGCTTATTAATTAAAATCCTTATTCATCAAAGCTCAACTGAATAGAACCCTACAGTGATCAGTATTTTATGTTGTCTTCCACTTTCCAAAGAGGTAAATCACATTAAAACAAATCAGTCACATCAGGAATTTGTTTTATTTATCTTTTTTTTCAGCTTTCAGACACTGTCCACATTCAGCACAGTATCACAATTCATTGAGTCCATATCATGTGCCAGCACTGTCCTAGGTACCAGAGATTTAATGATTAACAAAACGACCAAAATCTCCACCTAAATGGAGCTTATTATATCCTAGTGGGACAAGAGGGACAATAAAGATGTTAACTAATTCTATGTTACAGCATGTTAGAAGGTGGTGCAATACAGATTAACAAACATGAAGACAGTGGAGCGGGGTAGGACAGGTAGGCTACAATTTGAAACAGGGTGACCATGTTAGGCTTTGCTGAGAAGGAGGTATTTAGACAACCTGAAGGAGATGAAGGAGCAAGCCATGTGAATATCTGGGGGAACAGCATTCCAGGCAGAGGGAAGAGTGCAATGCCAGGGTCCTGGGCTGGCAGTTTCCCACTAAGATGATGGTACAGTCAATAGGTCAGTGGGGAGAGGAGGAGGTAGATAGTAAGAGGTGAGCAGAGATGTGTACACCCTTGCCCTTGCTGGGCCTTATCCTGCTCCCCAACTCTGCAGAGGAGGACACTGCCTCCTTTACCCTTTTTCTTTATACTTTCCCCTCTCCTAGCTCCCCTGACCCAGTGCCTTCTGGTTTCTCTGGGGCCCTTTTCTCCCAGTGCCCACCTCAGGGACCTAGGCATTCACTGAGGTCTGCCCTCTATCTGGCTCTCCTCACTTCTGCCCCTACCCACCCATTCCTCCTTCTTCCTGTGTCCCAACCCCCCCCTCTTCTCTCCCCTGTTTCCTCCCTTTCTCCATCCCTTTTCCTCCATCCCTTCTCCCCTGACTTCTTCCCCCTTCCCACCTCTCTCCCCTGTCCTCTCTTGCTTTATCTCACCTTCCCCATTACCCTCAATCTCTCCTCCCTCTCCCCCCTTTCCTTTTTCCTTTTCCTGTACTTCTCCCTCCCTTCTACTTTTTGGCCTTTGGTCTGTCATCTGTTTCCCTCCGCTTCTCTTTTCCTCCTCCTCTGCCTTTTTCCTACTCTCCCTGGCTCTCCCACCCCATCTCTCTCCCTCTGTGAGAGTTGTCAGCACTGCCCCTCCGCTCTCAGCTCACAATCTCCCAGTTTCAACTCACCCTTGGTGCCCTGATGACTCCCCAATCTATATCTCTAGCCCTGACCTTTCTCCTTAGGCCCAGACCAGAATTTCCAGCTGCCAACAACTTACCATTAATTGGATGTCCACCAAACCCCTCAAACTCAACATGTCTCAAACCATACTCATTATCTGTTCCCATAAACCCGCTCTGCAACCCCCATGCTCAGCATGCAGCGTGTTTCCCATCTTAGTTAATAGCACACTGTCCCCTAGCCTAGAAATGTCTCCTTTGTCATCTTCAACTTCTTCTCTTCCCTAGCCACCCATATCCGATCAGGAGTCAAGCCTCAATAATGCTGTCTCCATCTTCACCTTCTACCTCTCTTGCCGCTACCTTCATGCAAGTCCTCATCAGCTCTCACCCAGAATATTACAAAAGCCTCTTAACTGTTCCCTCTGCCTCCAATCTCATGATTCTACAATAAATTCATCTTTTGTAAGTGCCTGTTCGATCATATCACCCCCTCCCTCCTCAAAAGCTTTCAACAGCTTTCCTGGGCCTTCAGCATCAAGCCTATTTTTCTTAGTATAATCTTCAGTGCCCTCAGGAACTGGCCTCAAACCTCCTCTCCAGCCTCCTCTTCCACCACGTCCCGCCAGTTTCCTGCCTCCCACTCTATTGCTTCCACACCCTGAAACAGCCTCTCCTCATGCCCCCTTTCCTCTGTCATCCCTCAAGACCTAGCTTAAATGTTATCCTGTCATCTCTGAGCCCCTGACCAGTTAACCCCTCCCTCTCTGGTTCTCCTAAACATCTAATTTCTACCTCTACCACAGCACTGATTCTTATTCTCCTCTGCAGTATGGTTAGTTGGGGACATGGCATGTCTTTCTCCTCCATCAGACAAACAGCTACTCAAGGTAAGAAGCAGCAGCATTTCTGTTTCTGGTTCCTGTGCAACACCTTACATATAGTAAGTACTCAGTACATGTGAGCTATATACAACTGACTTCTGGATAAGAAATGAGGTGACGACCCCAAAAAATCACAAACAGCAAAATTAAACAAACAAAAAATGTTCAACATGCTTTCTTACTATAGAAAATAATTTTGTACTTAAATGAAAAAAACTTGGCTCGGTGCCTGTGGCTCAAAGGGCTAAGGCGCCAGCCACATACACCTAAGCTGACGGGTTCGAATCCAGCCCGGGCCCGTCAAACAACAATGACGGCTGCAACCAAAAAATGGCCAGGCGTTGTGGCGGGCGCCTGTAGTCCCAGCTACTTCGGCGGTGGAGACACGAGACTTGCTTGAGCCCAGGAGTTGGAGGTTGCTGTGAGCTATGATGTCACAGCACTCTACCCAGGGTGACAGCTCGAGGCTCTGTCTAAAAAAAAAAAAAGAAAGAAAGAAAAAAACTATGCATGACCCACCCTTCGGAGCTGTCAGATTTTAGCCTACTTAAAGTCTATTTTGTCCTATAGTTTGGATTGACTTCCCTCCCCACTGTGGAAAAACCAGTTTTGTCTCCATTTGCAATTCAATTCCTTTACTCCATATAAATTTGTACTTTTTGACTTTTTCTTTGAACTGGCTATAATATCTGTCTGGTTCTCTTGTTGATTAACTGAGTAAAATAAAATATTTATTCGTTTTTATATCTGCAAGAGAATCCTTATTGTTTTTACCTTTTTTCTGAAAGTTATCTTTTAACATTACTAAGACAGGCGAGTTAGCATAACATTCCAGAAAGATTTTTTTTTTTTTTTGAGACAAAGACTCAGCTGTCCCCCTAGGTAGAGTGTCATGGCATCATATCTCACAGCAACCTCCAACTCGGGCTCAAGCGATCCTCTTGCCTCAGTTTTTCTATTTTTAGTAGAGACAGGGTCTTGGTTTTGCTCAGGCTGGTCTTGAACTCGTGAACTCAAGCAATCCACCTGCCTCAGCCTCCCAGATTGCTAGGATTACAGGCGTGAGCCACCGTGCCCGGCCATTTTTAGAAAGATTTTTAACAAGGATCCCATTCCCTGGACATCCTCATTAATCAAGTTTTGACTGTTTCTTAGACTAGGAATATCCTTAGTTTAAGAAACAACAGCTCAACCTATTGGCTGATACAACAGGTACTGTTTTTTTGTTTTTTTTTGTAGAGACAGAATCTCACTTTATCGCCCTTGGTAGAGTGCCATGGCGTCACACAGCTCACAGCAACCTCCAATTCCTGGGCTTAGACGATTCTCTTGCCTCAGCCTCCTGAGTAGCTGGGACTACAGGTGCCCGCCACTTTTTTTTTTGTTTTTTTGAGACAGAGTCTCAAGCTGTTGCCCTGGGCAGACTACCGTGGCATCAGACTCACGGCAACCTTAAACTCTTGGGCTTAAGCGATTCTCTTCCCTCAGCCTCCTAAGTAGCTGGGACTACAGGTGCTGGCCACGACGCCCAGCTATTTTTTTTGTTGTTGCAGTCGTCATTGTTGTTTTAGCTGGCCCAGGCTGGGTTCAAACCTGCCAGCCTCAGGTGTATGTGGCTGGTGCCCTACCCACTGAACTACGGGCGCCACTCACCAGGTACTTTTTTCATCTTTTCTCTCTAAAAAGCATTAGATGACAGAGGCAATGGAAGGGGCTATTCTTGTCATAATATACATTTCAACACGTACAAGTTTTAATTGCTACCTAAATACCTATAAGCAGCAGATATAAGTCAGTGGCGATAGATTTTTCACTCTCATGTTTATTTTTGGTCTGTTTAGAGGGGAATAGTAGTTTGTAGAGTCTGAGGCAGAAATAGGAAGAGAATCCTGGCATTTGGAGAGAGAACGCATAAAACATCACCTACATAAAAGGTTTTTAAACCAAAGAAAAAACAAAAAAAATAAAAAGAAAACCAAACTTAAAACCAAAATAATTACTATGCACTACATATTATGTGGCTATCTAGAACCCTATTTCACCAGATCCTCATGATGGAGTATCCACTGAAATCTTTGCCTCCCAATCCTCTATCATGATTTTGTCAGAGGAATGCCATTTCCTATTTGAAGCCCATTGCTGCTAATAGTAGCTTTTGCAGATGAGGAGAGGGGAAGAAATAGAGGCAGGAGAATACTGAACTAAGTGGTCTACATAAGAAAGCAAGATTGGGCGGCGCCTGTGGCTCAGTGAGTAGGGTGCCAGCCCCATATGCTGAACCCAGCCTCGGCCGAACTGCAAAAAAA
>CAUYRH010181473.1:0-10321 GCA_963574655.1 Perodicticus potto | reverse complement strand
CTCTACAGATTATGTCTCCTTTTTATTTATTTGTTTATTTATTTAATTTATTTTTTTTTTGAGACAGAGCCTCAAGCTGTCACCCTGAGTAGAGTGCCGTGGCATTACAGCTCACAGCAACCTCTAATTCCTGGGCTCAAGTAAGTCTCTTGCCTCCGCCTCCCAAGCAGCTGGGACTACAGGCGCCCGCCACAACGCCCGGCCATTTTTTGGTTGCAGCCGTCATTATTGTTTGGCGGGGCCAGGCTGGATTCGAACCCGCCAGCTCAGGTGTATGTGGCTGGCACCTTAGCCCGCTGAGCCACAGGCACCGAGCCAATGTGACCCATTCTTACTAAGCTTGTATTGTGTATACAAGGCACTGTATTATAAATGTGAAGAAAAAAGGACACCATCTCTACATGCAAGGAGCATATAGTTGGCTAAGAAGTTAAGCATTGGGATAATGAACTATCGTTTGCTACAGTTAAGTGCTGTGCAAAGGATATGTAAAAAAATGTGTTAGGATCAAATGGTTGTACAGAGAATTCCTAAACCTCTGAGGAAGTTAGCAATTAGCTGAATTTGCTAGTTAAGCTCTGTCTATTATAACCCTTACCCACTCTGGCTGCTGTGAGGACCTCACTGAGGTCGGATTAGAATTCAGAGGTTCTCAATCTGTGGGTCGCGACCCACAGGAACTGTATTAAAAGGCTACGGCATTAGGAAGGTTGAGACCCCCTAGATTAGATGAAGATAGAGAAGATAGAGCTTGGGAATCAGAAGAACCTGGACTTACACCCCAGGTCTTCAACTGACAATGTTTTTGACTCTAAATACATTTTTTAACTTTTGAGCACCTTCATCTGTAAAGCAGGTGATATAAGAAAGGGGAGATTGTAGGCTTTGGAGCCTGGTAGACTTAGGTTCATAACCTAGATCTATGACTAGGACCCAGCTCTAGTTTTCTCATCTGTAACAAAGAAACATTAAGAAATATATGTCTCAGGTTGTTGTGAGAATAAGAGACATCTTTAGGATTCACAGCACAGAGCAGTAGCAGTGACAATGGTGATGATGACGACGACAATGATGACGATTGGGACAGGGACACTACCATTTAACCTCACAAAGTTGTGAGAATGGAGTGAAATAATTAACGTATCCAGGACAGCTCTTAAAACCTTCGAGGGCTATGCAAAAATATAGGAAGCAATTTAATGTACGGAATAGTGGGGATTCATGTTACAAATCCCTTTAAAAACTCCATCATCTCATGAAACATGAGCCTAGGAATGAAGTCTAGGTATTCTGCACAGCAGAGCTCCTTGTGAAGGAATGGAAGCTCCAATATGGACTGCAAATCAACACTCACCTTCACGTCTCTGGAACCCAGACAGTCTATGAGGACAGACACAAAAGGATCCAACATTTCCAGGACATGCTCATTTGAAGACTTAATCTTGGAAGTCTTCAGACTCAGATGCAGCAGCTACAAGATTTCAAAAGGATATTTCACATTAGTTACCTATAAGACCAGCTGAGTTAGGTAAATATGAAATGATTTTGCAGTTTTTGGCCGGAGCTGGGTTTGAACCCACCACCTCCAGTATATGGGGCCCGCTCTACTCCTTTGAGCTACAGGCACCACCCTGAAATGATTTTAAGTGATTAATAAATGTTAAGATACTTTTATTTACAATGATAAAAATGGGCTCAGTGCCTGTGGCTTAAGCGGCTAAGGCGCCAGCCACATACACCTGGGCTGGCGGGTTCGAATCCAGCCTGGGCCCGACAAACAACAATGACAGCTGCAACCAAAAAATGGCTGGGCGTTGTCGCGGGCACCTGTATTCCCAGCTACTTGGGAGGCAGAGGCAAGAGACTCGCTTGAGCCCAGGAATTGGAGGTTGCTGTGAGCTGTGATGCCACAGCACTCTACCCAGGGTAACAGTTTGAGGCTCTGTCTCAGAAAACAAAAAAAGATAAAAATGTTTAAGAAATGAGAAACTGCCTGGGAGAGACTTCGTAAGTCAAGAAGTGTGAAGCCACTGGGCAGTGGAGATGCTAAGTCCACTTATTACACGGTTACTCAGTGTTTGCCATGATTCCAGGCACCAGCTCAGAATGCAGGACATGGCACTGACCAAGATAGGCATGATCCCTGCCCTGAAGGATCTGAGCCATGAACACAGACTTTAAGGAAATGATTAAGGAACAAATGCAGGTTGAGTATTTCAGGGATCTGAGTAGAGGGAAAAGCAGGAGTTAAGGACCCAAGGGAGGAAAGGGCATGGTGACTTCATAGACCTGAGGGGAAGCTAGAGTGGCTGGACTGAGTTTTGCAGTGGTACGCTCTGTGGCTAGGACCTTGTAGCCCAGGAAAAATCAGAAATGAGCTAGTTTTTGTTGCAGTTTGGCCGAGGCCGGGTTCGAACTCACCACCCTTTGTATATGGGGCCGGGGCTCTTCTCACTAAGCCATAGGTGCCGCCCAGCCCAGGAAATATCAGAATCAATGAAGGAAGTAAAATGATTAGACTCATGTTTTAAAAAACCTACCATCTGGCTGGGCACAATGGCTCATGCCTGTAATCCTAGCACTCTGGGAGGCTGAGGTAGGTGGATTGTTTGAACTTAGGAGTTCAAGGTCAACCTGAGCAAGAGCAAGACCCTGTCTCTACTAGAAATAGAAGAACTAGTTGGGCATCATAGCAGGCACCTGTGTAGGCCCAGTGACTCAGGAGGCTGAGGCATGAAGATTGCTTCAGCCTAAGAGACTGAGGTTGCTGTGAGCTATGATGCCACGGCCCTCTACTCAAGGAAAACAGAATGAGAGCCTGTCTCAAAAAAATAAAACAAACAAAAAAACCCTCACCATCTTTTAAAAAAAATCCAAAGTCATTTAAGGGTGTTCATGGGCAAAGCAACAGTAAAATCCTAATAAATTATTAGGTCAGAAAATCATTAATTCTGGGATAGTTACACCATCAAATTAACTATAGGAAGAGGTATATAGTAAAAGGACCAGTGTGCCTCTAATTAAAAAAAAAATCGTCAGTTTGTTTACAGTAAGACATTTCAGGGAAAGTGAGCAATCCTGAAAATTCAGCAGAGGGTTAAAAGGTCTAGACTCTCCAAAGGCAGGAAGTCTCATTTTAAGGTTAATTCTTACCCGAAGTCCAGACTCGATAAATATGTGCATGTTGGTTTTCTTGCTCACAACAGCTTTCGGCCCACCTCGGACTGGAGTTGGGGGAAGCAGAAGGCAGCTCTGGGGTGGCAGCCGCGGATCTGGTGCAGGGGCTACTGGATTCCTATCAATCACATGGATGGAAAATGGGGCAAAGAACACTGTCAGCTGCGTTCCAAAAAGCTGTTGTGGCCCTTGAAGGGTGTTGAGAGTCTAGCACTCAATATTGTGCAGTTTCCCTCTGGCTTTTCTCCTCTTTGACCATAAGACCCAAAAGAGATTATTAGGTTGTTGATAAGGTCACTAGGACAAAACTCAGAAACAGAGATCAGAGTGATAAATATACATTTCAATTAAGATAAACAGCAGCCAAGAGGGACACTCCCTTTGTTTGAGTTCTGAAAACAAAAGTCAATGAGTCTCTCTTAGAACACAGAAGCAAAATCCAAAAGATTATTAATATGTAAGGTACTCAGAAAACTTTGAAGGTCTAAATCTCCATTTAATTGGAATAATAAGTGTACCCTTAAGGCCGAGGTGGGTGAATTGCCTGAGCTCACAGGTTCGAGATCAGCCTGAGCCACAGCGAGACTCCATCTCTAAAAATAGCTGGGCATTGTGGCAGGTGCCTGTAGTCCCAGCTATTTGGGAGACTGAGGCAAAAGAATCTCTTAAGCCCAAGAGTTTGAGGTTGCTGTGAGCTGTGACACCATGGCACTCTACCAAGGGCGACAAAAGTGAGACTCTGTCTCCCCCTCCAAAAAAGAGGTACATCCTTAAATTTTATCCTTGCTTTGATTCAATAAATACTTAAAATAAAATAGTATCAGAGGATGCCAAAATAATTAGCTGCTATCACAGCTACCTCATTCATAGGAAAAACAATCTCATGTTGAGAAGTATCATACCACAAAGCAGTACCATCTCATAAATCAGGTGAATATATAACTTCTTTTACTGAAGCAAATTATTAAAAATAACCCAATTGAACGAATGGCTTATCAGAAATAAGCACCTACAGAATAGTTTATCTATTTAAATTTTTCAAACTTACTTTTCTTTCTCTCTTAAAAGGGGAAGATTTTCACTAACTAAACCATAACTGAGCAATAGAATGGATTCTGCTGTCATTTCCTGATTGACAATTAATCCCGCGATGATTCGGCGTAAGGTTTCATGAACTTTCCGGGCCAGTTTTAAACTAGTGGTATTCTGTAAGATCTGGAGGCAAACATAAACAAATCATGCTGAGCTAACATGGAACTGCATTTTGACTCAGTACTTTCAAGCATTATCATGGGTTTCTTTTGTATTTGCTTTCTAATATATTTTTTCCTAATTAAAAAAAAAAATTCTTAAGGCTTCAAATAGGTATAACATAAAATAAAAGTTACAAGTAACTTCAACCCCAGAGATAACCACTGGGCAGTCTATCTGCCTCTGGGTTTCTTCCACTCCCTACCAGCTCTCTGCAGATAAGGGCTCAGAGCACCCCCACCAGAGATCAGATAGGAGATGTCTAAATCCAACCCTCCAGATGCATTAAAGAGGGTGATTTATAGGCAAACACACACACACAAAATCAAAATGCATAGTCACTACTCATAGGAAACCATGAGGTTTGATATTAGTTCCTGGGCCATATCAGAAGAACTTACTGGGAACCCGGGGTCATCAACTTGGGTAAAGCAGTTGGCACTCCCTTCAAAGCTATTATCTTTCATAAGACATAGAATTCATAACTTTGATTACCTTGGGGGATTTTATAATATATATCATTTTATAAAACAAATATAATACCAATATATAACATATGTGCTCTGTTGACTCTTAATAGTCCTCAAAACGTATCTTACATCCTTAGATCAGGCTTGGATAAAACTAAATGCGGTCTAGGAATACTTAGGAAGTTCATCTAACACCCAAACATTTGGAATTAGAGTAATTCAGGTCATTAGACAGTGCTTTTTGCTTTTGTTTTCATGAATAAAAGTACAATAAAGTCAACTACTAACATTTATTTAACGTTCACCTCTGTAATAGACAATCTGAAGGTGGGTAAATTACAGTCCCTGCTCTACAGGAGGCAGAATAAAACCACAGGAAGATTGACGTTTACATTGGAAAGATCTGGAACAAAATCCCGACTTCCTCCCCTAACTATGGCCCCTTCTATCTTCCCAAGCTGAATTTTCTTATCTATAAAATACAGGTACCACCAATATCATAGACTGGTTGCAGAGATTGGAAGAGGTAACACAGCAGTACTTAGAACATAAGGATAATAAATGCCAGGTCTCTTCTGCTTAGCAACATGCAGGTGGCAATCTGATTCTAAAGTCTTGTTAATACAGGTTTGTTTTTCTTTTTCTTTCTTTTGAGACAGAGCCTCAAGCTGTCACCCTGGATAGAGTGCTGTGACATCACAGCTCACAGCAACCTCCAATTCCTGGGCTCAAGAGAGTCTCTTGCCTCTGCCTCCCAAGTAGTTGGGAATACAGGCGCCCGCCACAACGCCCAGCCATTTTTTGGTTGCAGCCGTCATTGTTGTTTGGCGGGCCCGGGCTGGATTCGAACTCACCAACTCAGGTGTACGTGGCTGGTGCCTTAGCCCGTTGAGCCACAGGCGCCGAGCCTCTAATTAAAAATTCTTAATACAATTTCAAATATACATATAACATATAAAGTAAGTTACCCATAACCTCAACCCCTGAGATTACCATTCCGTACAGTCTGTGTGTCTCTGGATTTCTTTATGTTCTTAGCTACCGACCTGACCTTGCTGTAAAATCCACTTGCACTCAATTCCAGCTGCCTTCCCTTTTTCATCTCAGAGTTTACATCAGCAACTGTGACTCTTGGACTAGAGCACTCAACTCAGGGCTGCCACTCAGTGGCCCTGTGGTACTGGTGCTCTTGACCCTAAAATAAATGGTGGGTGATCACACGGTATGGTGGTATGGTTTGCCCTGCGAGGCTCCTTTTAGGAATTTATGGTATAGCAACATTAGGATCTCCTGTATCATAGTCAAGCCCTTACCTCTTTTAAAGGAAGGATAAGTTTTATAACCTGATCTTTTCCTACAAACTTGCCCAGGATTTCATAAGAATCATAACTCTTGCTTCTTCGTGCCTCCATGACTTTGGAGAGAATCTGCTTTACTTCCTTCTCTTCAGCAACAGCACCAAACAACTCATGGTTGAAAATCTTTGAAAAAAAAAAGAACAAATGGCAATTATGTGAACTAGCAAAGTAGTCTAACATAAGCTGTCTTTGGAAAAAGGCACAGTACATCTAAATGTAAGGAAAGCAAGTTGAACTGGACTGAAAGCAGATGGTAGGAATTTCCTTTAGAATTCACTTGTTTTCAATGCAATTTAGGGACCAATCACTAGAAAACACACATATACATACATGGTAGATACTAATGAGAATCAAAGAAAAAACATTTACATATTTTCAACACAAAACTGTATGACTATTCAGACAGGTCTGTCTTTTTTGATATTACCAAACAGTAGCTTAATTTCCCTTCAAGAAATTTTCATGATTATTTGTAACTCAATCATTGAGATGAAAGTAAATATTTAAATTGAGATTCAAAATGTTAGTGTCTATATTTTTTAATAAATGAACAAAGATAGTATGATCAATTTATTCTCTTCCTAATCCTAGCTACCAAATGAGCGCATTATCCAATTTTTGAAGTTATTATTAATTCCTCGCTATTATAAATAAAGCTCTGGTGAATATACTTTTATTCCTTTAAAATAGATTTTTGTGATAATGCCTGTCTCACTTGGGTCTTTTTTTTTTTGAGACAGAGCCTCAAGCTGTCACCCTGGATAGAGTGCTGTAGCATCACAGCTCACAGCAACCTCCAATTCCTGGGCTCAAGTGAGTCTCCTGCCTCTGTCTCCCAAATAGCTGGGACTACAGGCGCCTGCCACAACGCCCGGCCATTTTTTGGTTGCAGCCGTCATTGTTGTTTGGCGGGCCCAGGCTGGATTCAAACCCGCCAGCTCAGATGTACGTGGCTAGGGCCTTAGCCCGTTGAGCCACAGGCGCCGAGCCTCACTTGGGTCTTAGCTGATCTAAAAGAGGAACTAACACATTATTTTCTTTCTTCTTTTTTTTTTTAAATTGAGGCAGGGTCTCACTTTGTTGCCCTGGGTAGAGTGATGTGGTGTCAACTGCTCACAGCAACCGCAAACTCTTCGGCTCAAGTGATTCTCTTGCCTCAGTCTCTCGAGTAGCAGGAACTAGAGATGCCCCAGAAGGTCCGGCTATTTTTTTTGTTTTAGCAGGCCCGGGCTGGGTTTGAACCCACCAGCCCTGGTGCATGTAGCTAGTGCCCTATTCACTGAGCTATGGGTGCCACCCATGTTTTTCATTTTTATAAGCTATTATTATTTCTTACTTTCTGAACTGATTTTTTTGCATACTTTGCCCACTTTAAAAAAAAATTGGAATTCTTTTCTATAAAGCTTACCTCGACCATTATATCTAAACAAGAGTCCAAATCCCCAACCTGCAGCTTATTGGTGAGGCCTTGCAGCAGCATGTAAACTGTGAAAGTCAGCACGTGGACCTAAAATGAGATGCACAGGAAGAATACGAATGATTAGGAACACCACACTAGAAAAACATAAGATCTACAGATTACAGCAAAGATGTTCTCACAGTTCAACATGCCTGGCACTGCCAGGAGAAGCTCTGATAAATGAAACATACTTCTTCTATTGCTACCTAAAATCCTTCCACCAAATGGTCAAAAAAGATGTTCAGAAATACATTACTATGCTTAGGACCTACTATTCTGACTATACCAGGCCAATGAATGTTTTATTACGAAAATTATAAGAGTCTTGAACTTTATCTTATTTATTTATTTTTTTTTTGAGACAGAGCCTCAAGCTGTCACCCTGGGTAGAGTGCCGTGGCATCACAGCTCACAGCAACCTCCAATTACTGGGCTCAAGCGAGTCTCCTGCCTCTGCCTCCCAAGTAGCTGGGACTACAGGTGCCCGCTACAACGCCCAGCCATTTTTTGGTTGTAGACGTCATTGTTGTTTGGTGGGCCCAGGCTGGATTGGAACCTGCCAGCTCAGGTACGTGGCGGTGTACGTGGCCGGCGCCTTAGCCTGTTGAGCCACAGGTGTTGAGCCAAGAGTCTTGAACTTTAAAAAAGCCAACCAGCGATTTAAGGAGCTTGGCAATACTGAATATAATCAGAGCTGGTATATAAAGTGTTATGAAGGAAACAAATAAGCTTTTGCCCCCAGTAGCGACCAAGCTCATGTTTACTGAGAGCTTACTGTATTAATACCTTACATGAATTACATCAGGGCCCCTCCTCCACCCACTCTATGATGTAGGTGCTGTATTACCACATTACGTTTTCCAGGAGAGCACGCGGAGGCACAGAGAAGTCATGGGTAGGAAGTGGCAGAGTCAAGGTCATAAAACAGAATCCCAGTTCTGCAGCACTGCACTATGCTGCCCCTCAAGCTTTTTGCATTCATTTTTTTTTTTTTTGAGACAGAGTCTCACTCTGTTGTCCTAGGCTAGAATGCAGTGGCTCATACCTCATGGCAACCTCAATCAAACTCTTTAGCTTGAGCAATTCTCTTGCCTCAGCCTCCTGAGTAACTGGGATTATAGGCACCTGTCACTATACTTGGCTACTTTTTTTTCTACTTTTAGAAAAAAAGTAGAAAAATTGCTCAGGCTGTTCTTGAACTCCTGATCTTAAGCAATCTACTGGCTTCCACCTGCAGAATTACAGGCCTGAGTCAGCACACTGGGCCAAGCTTTTTCCATCCTTTTTTTTTTGTTTGTTTTTGTTTTTGAGACAAAGCCTCAAGCTGTCACCCTGGATAGAGTGCTATGGCATCACAGTTCACAGCAACCTCCAATTCCTGGGCTCAAGCGAGTCTCTTGCCTCTGCCTCCCAAATAGCTGGAACTACAGGCGCCTGCCACAATGCCTGGCCATTTTTTTTTTTTTTTTTTTTGGTTGCAGCTGTCCTTGTTGTTTGGCAGGCCCGGGTTGGATTTTAACCTGCCAGCTCAGGTGTATGTGGCTGGTGCTTTAGCCCGTTGAGCCACAGGCGCCGAGCTACCTTTTTCCATTCTTTATGCTGCTTCCAGTGCCACAAAATTATCATGGTAAATATCAGCTAATAATCACAGGCTAAGGAAACACATTTATTTGTTAGTCTATAGAGTGAATTATAACGGCATAGTTTCTTATGTACCCAGTTGTGATCTTTAAGTATTTTTATATACATATGGCCCTGAGTTAACAATGGTTCAATTCATAATTTTTTTTTTTTTTTTTTGAGACCAAGTTTCACTCTCTTGCCTTGGGTATAGCGCTGTGGCGTCACAGCTCACAGCAACCTCAAACACCTAGTTGCAAGCAATCCTCTTGCCTCAGCCTCTGCATTAGCTGGGACTACAGGCATGCACCATAACACCTGGCTAACTTTTCTATTTTCAGTAAAGATGGGATCTTGTTCTTACGCAGGCTGGTCTTGAACTCCTGAGCTCAAGTGATCCATCTGCCTTGGCCTCCCAGAGTGCTACGATTACTGGCATGAGTCACTATGCTCAGCCTGGTTTTGTTTTCTGTGAGCTTTATATAATTTTTAAAAATCCTTTTTTTTAAAAAAATTTGGTGAGGGGCTGATGAAGAGTGACACTTGAAGAACACAATTTTGGTACAGTCTATGTGATTAGTCCTAAAACTCATATTAGTTGTTTTCAACCCAAGGTGATTTACCTGGTATCCACGGACAAGGGTAGTCTGTAATTCTTTTAAAACATATTGGAGGAAGTGCACACCCAGATCCTCTATTATTTTTGCAAGAGTGCTGCGTGCAATGTCTCTAATTTCTTGTGCTCTGTTCTTGAGGAGGGCACACACTTTCAGCAAAATACTAGAAAAAGAGAAGTTGAAAAATGACTTATCAAATAAACATATAAATATCCTTTTATCTTTTTATCTTTTTTTTGTAGAGACAGAGTCTCACTTTATCGCCCTCAGTAGAGTGCCGTGGCATCACAGCTCACAGCAACCTCCAACTCCTGGGCTTAGGCGATTCTCTGGCCTCAGCCTCCCGAGTAGCTGGGACTACAGGAGAAA
>CAUYRH010181471.1:0-49150 GCA_963574655.1 Perodicticus potto | reverse complement strand
GCAGTTTGGCCGGGGCCAGGTTTGAACCTGCCACCCTCGTTTTATGGGGCCAGCTCCCTACCCACTGAGCCACAGGTGGCTTCCTCTTCCTCTTCTTTAAAAGACACCAGTCCTGTTGAATTAGATCCCTACCTTTGACTTCATTTAATCTTAATTATCTTCTTAAAGGCATTATCTCCAAATGCAGCCACACTGAGGCTTAAAGATTTAACATATGAATTTTGGGGTCACCAGCCTGTCCGTAGCACAAGAGCTCAAGTTTTACTGTTTGTGTCCTGTCAAGTAACATGTAGGCTGTTGTATGGTGGTAGCACACTGTCCAAAGGGATACGAAGCAGGGGTTCCGTTACTCCAGCTATAGAGGAGTCATTACTGGTTTTAAATGGGAACTGGGTGGTTTCAGATTGAGTGATAAAACCCAGAAATACATAACATGTCATTCCAAATGGGCTCATAAAGGATTGGAATACACAGTTGTGCCTGTGGTCAGTGAAAGTCTATGTGCAAGTTATTAAGCAAATCAGAATTACTGTGCTAAAAAAAAAAAATCACACTCATATTTCAACATTAAGACTACAAATTGAAAATGGCTTAAAAGATTGGGCTTCTGTTAATATACCGATGCATTAAGAAAACCAACCATCAAGAGTTTTACTTCTGACACTTTTAAAGGTCTCCTCCTTCCTTCTCTTTTTATTAATCAGTTGGGGGCTTTCCAGCTGCAAGATAGCTTTGAAGTTACCTATCTTCCTAGGACTACCGACTTCCTCTAGAGATATCTCCCTAAATCCTCTTAGAGAATATGGTGCTCAGAGCTTTTGTTCTATATAATCACTCCCTGACGAAAAGAATAAACTTAGGACCAAGCAAGCAGGCTGGGTGCTTAAAGCCCCGCTCTGTACAGCCAGACACCACCAGGTGTTGTAGGATTCTGGGGAAGGAGGGGGGCCCCCATCCCCTGCCACCCAGCCTTCATAAGCAGCAATTCTCACGAGTAGTATCCTCTCTTAGAAGCATCACCACCAAGTACATGAACCATAAGGGAAACAGAAACAGCAGCATCAGGAAAGGACACGGAGGGCTAATTGCGTGCGCAAATTCAAACTAAGTGCACATCTGTGGGTTATACACGTATGTGTATGTCACTCACGCCCCCCCACGGGCTATAAACAGGCTGTCCATAAAGTTCAGGTGCAGTGTAAAACAGCTTTGCAATGTAAATTGCACACCAACTGGCTGGACACCCTGATTTTCTTATGTGCATTTCTTCATTTTTCCTCGTTGACTAGCATTGACCACCACATAGAGCTCTTACGGTAAAAACGACACCAACAAATTGTCCTCTTTATTATCTCTGAGGTTTCTCTAAATGTTGAGTGCTCCCTTTATTTTAGTATTTAAAATTGGAATTGATTTGGTATTTCAAAGGCATCTGAGCACTTTCCACAAAGGTCTTGTATGCTATCCCTTTGTTTATGAACTTTTAAGATCTCTAGACAATTCCAGAGCTTCTGAATTATATTCTTTAACAGGCTGCTGTCAAAAGAAAGAAGAAATCATTAGATATTGGTCTGAGAAGGCTGATTCTAACAGGCAGATATTTTCCAGGGGGTTTTATTGTCTGATACAATATTAGAGGTATAGATTTCTATGTGATTTGTTCTCTGAGGGTAAAGGAAAATTTCCTGTGCCCTTCTGAAATGCCTATAAAGAACAACATGAAAGACCACATTGCAATCCTAACTGGGAATGCCAAAAATTGGATGAAATTTCTGAATTCTGATGGTGCTTCTATGACTAAGAATGTGTTGTGCTACCATTAACGCCATAAGGAAGTTACCCATTTTTGAGACACCCTGGAACCAGGAAAGATAGCCAGATGTGAGCCACAGCCTGGGGCTTTTGCTGTCCGCCCACACATCCCTCGTCCTCCATTGATAGTGTTAGGGTTTGCCCCGTGAGGTGGGGAATATTTCTTCAAAAACAACTCTGACTGCGCCTAGCATAATGGACTTTGAGCTTAATGTTACGTTAGGTCATCTTACGGGTTTTTACACTTTGGAAGATACAGCTCATAGTGTCAGAATCTTTTAGATTATCTCCAAGCACACAGCTGAGGATGTTTACAGTCAGTGTATGTCATCCCTGGAGACTGGTCAAATTTCTAGGGGTCACTTCTAAAAACTGCTTTTCCTCTACATATAGGGCCTTAGAGATTCTGAAGGGCTCTGCTCTGCTGAACCATCCCACAGCCCAAATTATAGTCCTAAGAAAACAGATGAATGATGAATAGGCAGAACCCGGAAATGTAAGGCATGGAAACTACTCTCTTTGACATCAAAATAGTGGATACATGTCAGGATACATTTTCCAAAATCCATAGGATGTAGGACACCAAGAGTTACCCTAATGTCAACTATGGACTTTGGTGACAAAGAAGTGTCAATGTAGGGGACGCAAGGGCACATGGGAACGTCGAACATTCTGCTCAGTTTTTCTCTGAACCTAAAACTTCTCTAAAACATAAAGTATCTTATTTAAAAATAAGCAGGTGTGACTTCACAAATATTTGTCCTTTTTCTGCTAGTTCCTGGCACAGAGCTCCTAAAACTCTTGGAATTTCCTGAATGATAAAAGAATTTTTTGTTGTCTGTGAAGAGCGCCTTACTGGGTCAATACAGCAAGAAAATATAAAAGTTATAAATATTCATGTGAGCACCTAAATTTATGAGGCAAATATTAATAGATCTGAAGGGAGAGGTAAACTACAATAAAATAATAGTAGAGGGCTTCAACACCCCACTTTTGGAGTGGGCAAATCACGGATAGGAAAACATTAAAATTAAACTACTCAAAACCAATCAGACCTAACAGACATAGGTAAAACCTTCCATCCAACAGCTGTAAAATACATATTCTCAAGTGCACAGAGAACATTCTGTAAGATACACCATGTTAGATCCCAAAACAAGTCTTAACAAATTTAAGAAGACTGCGATCATATAAAGTATCATTTCTGACCATAATAGTATAAAGCCAATCATCAATAAGAGGAGGAACCTCAGAAAATGACAAATACTTCAAAATTAAACAACATTGCACTTGAATAACCTATGGGTCATGAAGAAACTAAAATAAATTAAAAACATCTCAAGACAGATGAAAATGGAAACTTAACACAATGAAATATATGAAATGCAGTAAAAGCATTTCTGAGAAGAACTGTCACCACCAAAAAAGAATAAATATCTCAAATAAACGATTAAGTGTGGCACCTGAAGAAACTGAAAAAAACAAGGACAAAGTAAAAGCAAAGTAAAAACAAGAACAAAGCTGGTAGAAGGAAGGAAACAGTAAAGATTGGAACAGGAATAAATAAAATAGAAACTAGGAAAATAATAGAAAACTCAAGGAAACTAAAAGCTAATTATTCAATACCATAAACTAAATCTTCAAATCTTCAACTAAACTATTGATATATATAGAGAGACCCAAGTAAATAAAATCAGAAGTGAAAAGGGAAACATCATAATGAACACCACAAAAATACAAAGGACTATTAGAGACTACTCTGAACAACTGTACAGCCACATGTTTGAAAACCAGAGGAAATAGACAAATTCCTAGACAACCAACTAAGACTGAGTGATGAAGAAAGAAAAAATCTGAACAGACCAATAATGAGTAATGAGATTGAATCTATAATATGACCACTCGCAATGAAGATAAAGAATAAACTACCCTGTGGGTGCGTGTAGTCCCAGCTACTTGGGAGGCTGAGGCAAGAGAATCGCTCAAGCCCAAGAGTTTGAGGTTGCTGTGAGCTGTGATGCCATTGGACTCTAGAGGGTGAGAAAGTGAGATTCTGTCTCAAAAAGAAAAAAAAAGGAATAAACTGCAAGAAAATATGGTAATATTTATCTGGAATGCAACTGAAGAAATATGTTGCTTTTTTTTCCCCCAAAATATTAAGGGTGGAGTGCAAATTGTTTTGTTTCGTGGCTTATGCCAAGGCTATGAATGTGCCTATCACCCGAATGTGTTCGTTATATCAATGAAGTAGGTTTTTGCCCCTCTCTCCTGCTTGATTTCCAATGACTTTTACTTCCCTCTCTGCACGTGCCTGCTCATTGTTTAGACTGTAAATTAGTACAACCCCAGTGGAAAATATTTCGGAAATATCTCAAAGAACTAAAAGTAGACCCTCCCTTTGATTCAGCAATCCCACTACTTAGGATCTACCCAGAGAAAAATAAGTCATTTTAATAAAACAAAACAAAACAGGAAAAAAAAAAACACCTGCACTTGAATGTTTATTGCAGTGGAATTCATAACTGCAAATACCTGGAATCAATCCAAGTGCCCATCAGTTCATGTGTGGATTAACAAAAGGTAGTATATGGAGACCATGAGCACAACTCAGCCATTATAAAGGATGAATTAATGCCTTTTAATTTTTTTATTTATTTTTGTGTGTACTGCCCCCAAGAGGTGTGCCATACACCATAACCCTCCACCCCTCCCTCCTCTCCCCATTCCCTCATTCCCCCACCTCCACCTTGAATTGTGGTTTTCTCTTATGTGGGTATGTATTTGATTGTCTACAGGTTTCATATTAGAATTGAGTCCCTTGGATTCTTGCTTCTTCATTCTTGTGACACTTCACTAAGAAGACTATGTTCCAACTCCATCCAGGTTAACACAAAAGAGATAAAATCTCCATCTTTTTTAATGGCTGAATAGTATTCCATGGTATACATGTACCACAGAATGGATTAACAAGCTGTGGTTCATGTGTACTATGGAATTAATGCCTTTTTCATCAATTTGGAAGGAGTTGGGAGGCCATCCTAAGTGAACTATCTCAAGAATGAAAACAACAACCAGCACACATACTCTCTCATACGGTGTTTTTCTTGGCTTCTACCAGTCCTTCTCAGCTATTCATTCAAAGACTGTCGAGGCAACGCTCAGTTATCTTGATCATAACTGGTCACAGCCTGGACTGTGAATATCATGTCTTCTTTTCTCTCAGGCAGAAGTTGACTCCTAGTCACAGTTTATATATGTGTAGTACTTTCTATTTACAAGCATTTTTATATCCATTATTTCATTTGACCTCACATCCAGTACTGCTCCTGCATTTTAAATGTCATCAATCAAACTCAGGATTCTAGATGAAACTCAAGGAAATTCATTGCTCTCTCTTGCAGGTGCTCCTTTGCCTGAGTAGCACAGATACGTAAATGAACAGGCTGGGGGGTCCCATCCATCTCTCTGACTTTGTGCTGTGCCTTCGCAAAGCCGAAATTGTAATTTATTGCAAAACTGAAATCGTAATGTAGGAGCCGTGTTGCACCGCTTCAGATAGGGCCACATTATTTGTTTCAACCTCTATTTGTGCCTACATTTTCAGCCCAAAGCGGAATGCAAACATTCCCTAGTATTCTATTTATGATTCAAAAAAATTATATTCAAAAAGGTCTCTGCAGATGATCAATGATGAAAGACATTATCAGCATAGGTGGTTAAAGTAAAGGGAAAAGAAAATGTTCTTGATGATTGTAAAAACTTCAAAAAGGAAGGGAAAAGGGAGTATCATTCTTTGATTACGGGGAATATAATAACATGCTTCTAGGAATAATTCAGTAAAAGTAAAATTTATATAAAATGAGACCAAAAAACCTTCATATACAAAGAAAACTATGACTATATTTTTTGCCTTACATAGAGAGGAATCACTAATAATTGCAGATGAGGAAAGCAATGATAAGAGGTGTCAATCTAAAATGATGAAAAGGCTCAGAACGGAGTTCACACAGACTATTCAAGCACAGAGGCTGAGGACTGCAGCGCAGGACATGTTTCCAAGTTGTCTTGGAGTGCTCTGGAGAACAAAAAAGAGGCTCGAGATTTTATGTTTTCTTTTTTTAAAATTTCAGATCAATGTGAGGGTACAAATGATTAAGTTATACTGTTTGCACTTGTTACATAAAGTTCAAGTTACAGCTGACCCCCCCACCCGGGGGTGTGCTCTGTATATCCTTAGGTTGTGCCCGTTAGGTGAGCCCTTACCTGTCAAGGCCTGACCCACGGCCTCCTTGGAGCTGGAACGCTACGTCTCCAACCCCGGCCCTCTCAACTGTCCGATGCGGACCGCTGCCAGCTTTCTGGGGCAGGTCTTGTTCTCGGGTGCCAAAGCACCTTAGAAGTCAGTGTGAATATTAGTAGGAGCGAATATCTCAGCAGCAATCCCATAGCAATCAGGGTCGTTGGAGCAAAAAGGGAAGCAAGAGGAAGGGCCAAAGGAGAAGCTCCTCAGGAGCCCCGGCCAGCCTCTCCGTGGCTATTTACACAAGTGACACACCACAGCTGTGGAGACTGCGATGCAATAACATCGGGGTTCTCCTCTCGTGGTCTTACGTGCTCTCGGGCATCTCACTAACGAGAGACAACGATGTTAAACCCCTTCCCCAATCCCATATGGCCAAGGTATGTCTCACAGGCGCCTCCTACATCACCAATCCCTCTTTCTTTTCCCTCTCCCCTTTCCTGCCTCCCCCTCTACTTGAATTTAATTTTCTTTTTCTCTCGTGTGGAAGTGTGGTTGTTTATCGGTTGGTTTTGTATTAGTATTGTATACATTGGATACCTGCGTTTCCATTCATGTGTTACTTTACTAAGAAGAATATTCTTCAATTCCATCCAGGTAAATACAAAGGATGTAAAGTCTCCATTCTTTTCTGGCTGAATAGTGTTCCATACCAGGAGTGTGGTGTATGTATACCACAGTTTATTGATGCATCCATGAGTCAATGGGCATTTGGCTTGACCCCACATCTTGGAGATTGTGAACTGAGCTGCAACGACCATTCAAGAACACATGTCCTTATGTTAGAGTAATTTATTTTTTTTCTTCCAGGTAGATACTAGTAATGAGATTGCAGGATCAAATGGAAGGTCTACAATCAGCTCTTTGAGGATTCTCTATCCTTAGAGACTATATAAGTTTGCAGTCCACCAGCAGTGCAAAACTGTTCCCTTCTCTTCACATCTATGCCAGTGTCATGTGGACAATTCTCACTGGGGTGAGGGGATATTTCAAGGTGGTTTTGATTTATATTTTTCTGATGATTAGGAACAGCCCAAATTTTTAAAGAAAAAAAGGACAAATCCTGAGAGGGGTCCATTGTAAAAGTCATTTGTCAGGAATTCTCATTGGTCTACAAAAATAACATTGCCTAGCGATGGGTTATACGTTGTTAAACTAAAAAATATGTGGCATTCTATGACTGTTGGCTTCAGAGAGTCTAGTGCCCTCACAGCAAGTGGCTTCCAAAAGTAATTATTCAACTCAAAGGAGAGTGACATGTCACTGCTGGTATATTTTAAATGCCCTTTCGGACCTGATAATTTCAAGGAGTTCCTGTTCCTCAGGTAAAAGGGTTCTTTTTTCATACTCAGACATCATCAACCTGTGTAATCTGTTTCCTGATACATACCATACCAAATGTTGTAAACTGAAGTACAAAACTTTCTTCATCATCTTCGCCTGAGCAAACAGAAAAGGAATCCAAGAATTCCCAGCCACTCACTGAGTCCCCAGGCCAACTCCTTTGTGCTCCAAGAACTTACATATCTTACAACAAATCGGATAAAGTGAACAAGCAAACTACATATATTATTGATGTACATTTATCCAAATCAATTAAAATATATGTACTAGAGAAAAGAACTATAACTTTAGTGATAGCTAAACTATTGAGTACCTAATAAAGTCATCAAATAAATTTAACATTCTTCTGGATTTAGACAAATTCTGTATCTCAAAAGTGAAGGAGAAACTGAAGAAGCCTGAAGAAAGGAATTCTAATGTTAAGATGTATTAAGATTTGATCCCAGGTCCAAGGCACATCTGACCTCCCAGAGCTAAGCACGTTTTCCTTCCAAATGACAAGGAAAGGACAATCCTGTACCTAGAGTGATATGGGGTTCAAATCTCAACTCTGCCGTTCCTAGGCTCAAATCCTTAATTCCCTTATTGATAAAATCTCACATACCTTCAAGTAATAAAATGACATAAAACATTCATTTGTGAAGCACTAACCAACTGACTACTATGAATGCTGAGACGAGAAAAAGAATGTGGGGTCACGCTGCTGTTCTCAGACAGAAGCCTGCCACCCAAACTAAGCTCATCTGGGAGGCAACAGGTGCCATGAAGGATGGTGCTGAGCAGCTGCGGGCATTCACATGTGCGTCAAATAGTTACCAAGTGCTGTTAGGTTCCTACTTCTATGCCAGGAGGAGGGGAACCCCAGGAAGCAGAAATAATGTTTGCCTTCAAGATGCTCACCCTCTAATGAAACATTCACATTTGTACAACAGGTTTTTCTTCAGAGTTTCTTTTATGTGGTGTTAATGGATTGTCTGTTCAAAGATTAGGAAAATATTGGGTTAATAAATACTAGCTCTTTTAAGTGCCAGGCATTGCTCTAGGGTTCTGTAAATATTAAATACAGAATGTTTTACAAAATATTTATAAAATATTCACTATGCATTGGTCACCTCTTTGTAAAATTTTGTAATGAATGTTTCAAAAATAATGGTACATTTAGCTACAATTTCCCAATATATAGTGACGTTAGGGGTGACATTTGGGACATCTTGTGTGTTGAGCCATCAGACCACCCACTGAGGTAGTTGTCATGTTTTTTTAATAGTGGGGAAATGAATGGGAGGAATATGTTAATGTTCCTTTAAATACTTGTGAATATCCTTTTTAACATATCAAAATTCAATGACTGATAGTTTCGTAAAAGTTAGATGCAAAAGGAAATCATATCAATGATATTTGCGTACACTTTCACATTGGTCTCCCCGGTACTTTGAATGATCTTTTACTCATGCTGTCATGTTTTAACATCATACATTGATCATTTAGAAAATATTGGTTCACTGAGTCAGGCAGATCTTCCAAATGTTGACACACTTCATTATATGATGTCATCACGTATCATGTAGTCTCTGGAAAACACATTATCATTAAAAAATAATAATGAAAAGGATGAATAGCACTTTAATATTATCGCAGAAATAGTTCTGACCTTATGACCTCCACGTAAAATGTTCCAGTGACACCCAGGAGTCTCTAAACCACACTTGAAGAGCTGCTACCATCTGCCAATCAGACTCACATCAGTATTCAATTCTGGAAAATTCTCGGCTATTTTGAAGCTACATCTCGTCTATCTTTTCATATTTTGCATTTTCTGACATAGTAGTTTTAACTTCCATTTCACTAATACAATAGTCTTCTAACTTGTATACTATTTAGCTCATCTGTTGAAATTGTTCTTGTAATAACCATATTTCATTATTAAATTTCTTATCTTCTTTCTTACTTGCTTTTTTTTTCCTTGTACAATCAATTTTCAGAATACCCCTTACATGCCCTAGACCATACTTAACCTGTTTTTTACAATGTTCATCTTTCTCATTTGCTTATTCTTATTTTCTAACGGCCTGCTTTTTAAGTTCTTATATAATGTGTTTTTTTATTTCGAAACATTAAGTGTTACTGATTTTACAAACAAGGAGACATAGAGTGGTTAAATAGTTTGTTCAAGGTCACGCACCAGGATTTTTCAGTACCTTTGCATTTTGAATTTCTTAGAAAGATTAGGGTACAAATATTTCCCAACTTTTTTGATCATGGACAATTTTCTTTTACTCTAACAGACCATTTCACAGAGTCAAGTTTAAAAAAAAATACCTAAGGAAATATTATAAAACAAACTAAAAGGAAATAATAAATTTATTTCCAATTCAACTTTGCTGTATATCATCAGCCACATTGAAGACTTGGTTCATTTTCTTCATGTTGAGAAAGTTAAAGTCCCAAGACACTACCTGTATTGTCTAGCTTTTATACTCAGGTGTTACACTATCACTTCTAAAACGTTGGGAAAACAAATGGTAAACAGTACCCTGGAACAAAAGTCAAGGCTGGCTTTTCAGCATACCTAGTAATGATGGTATTTTGTAGGCTGAGATCACGATTGAGCCATAACTTAGAGGACAAAAAGAAATCTGACAACTCTTTTTCATAACAAGATCAAAGAGATTGTGACAGTGTGATAATACAGCCTTTATTTTTCAAGCTGCTAATTTATCTTCTTACTGCTTCCCAGAGAAGCTGCTTATGAAGGGCTCTTTGATAGAGGAAGTTTAACAAGTGGCAGAGGACGCCATTCTCAGCTTCAGGGTTTGAGTGGTTTAACCTCCGGTGAGCAAATGGGGCTTTCATTTGCAAGTGACTAGGTGCAGAAAGGAAACAGAAGCCTTTAAAAAATACACACACACACACACACACACACATATATACATTATATATGTATTTATATATATTCAAGTTTCATACATATGTATTTGGAACTTGAACTTGTAACTACACAATCAAAGGTCACTGTAGGTTCCATAAAAGTAAACTACAACGTAACACAGGCAATTATGTATCACATATATTCAGCCTTGGAACTCAGTGAAAGATGTTTAATGTCCTTTATCCTTCCAAAAACATATATCCTAAAAAGAAAAAAAAAATCAGTGACAATATGGTCGAATTTTTTATTTCCTTGATCAGGCTCAGGCAGCTCCTGTTTTGTCCTCATAGGCTGCTTACATGTATTTTAATAAATATAAATTTCATAATAGTGCACTAAGATTAATACATTCCTCTTTCCATACAACAGTTTATTGGAGGTCAAATTTGAGAAGGCTTTTTTTTTTTATATAAAGTATTCCAAATGCATTAGATATCTCCAAAGAAGAATTTATGAAACCATAATAACAATTAATATTCATAGATCTCTCTACTGTTTACAAAATACAGACGTGAGAAGGCTGAGAATGTTGATGGGGAGCACACGAGAGGCCTCCTGCCTGAAACCTCTGTTCTCTCAGAGGAATATGAAGCAAGGTCATTAGCAGGTACGGCCGGGAGCAGAGGATGAGGTGGAGTGCCCAGCTGAGAATTGTGACCAGAAATCTAAAGTAAAAATATCCAGCGAGCATATGTATTTTTCTTTGGTAATACTTGACTCCAGTAGCATACAAAAGAGTTTTTTAAACCGATCAGTAGAAAAGAAAGGTAAAAGAATTATATTTGCAAGGGAATGTTGCAGTTAATAGACAATAGAATCTGATCTGTGTGAAAGAAAAGATGAAAACGTAAGACAGAATAACGGAGAGTGAGGAGGTGGTGGAGTGAGTGGGCAGGAGTTCTTACGAAGTCAAGGACACAGCTCTGGGAGTCCCTGGCTTAGGTGGGTGGAGGATTCAACCACTGACCTTTCACATAAATTATCTCAAAAGGAAATTATTATCATCATTTCACTGAAAAGGAAAGTAAAGAGCAGAGAATTTCAACGTCTTGTCCAAAATCGCAAAGTAAATAGTAATGGAATCCAGGACTACAAAGCCTGAACTCTCAACCACAAGATGAGGATAATTTTCTAAGAAGATACTTCATGCCATCTCCGCTACTCACTTAGTGTACTACCCTCAAAAAGAATACTGCTTCTGGGAGGAGCCATAAAAAGCAGCGAAAAATCAAAAAAGGTGTTTGAGTGGCAAAGCAGCAGAAGACTAAAATCATAACTTTTTGTGGATATTCATCACACAACATGGGAAAATAACCTTGGGACCCCAAGACTTATCAAATATTTCCGGTGCATCCTCAGAAGGAGCCCTGTGTTCAATTTCATATCCCACCCACGTGTTTCTAACACAGCAGATGAGAGCCATTATAAAGCTACTGTTTAAACTTAACCTCTCCCACATGTCATTGTGACTGTAATTTAGGAGCCTAAGTATGAAATTGCTGCTGTTTCTCACGGTTGGCAGGGGTCCTTGAGAGACGCATGACCAAAAACACGTGTGTTATTCCCACCCATCGAAACGGGTACTAACCACACTATAGATGAGTTTCCACCGAAGGAAAACAAGGTCTAGTTTTATTGAGCGTTCTCAAGAAGTGAGAACATTTCAGACAAGCAAATTCATTCATTTCTATGTAGATTGTGAAGTTTGCCCAATGAGACTGATATTGGGAAGGAAATATCACCACAGGTAGAACATCAAATAAACCAGCTCTGATTTATGCTCCATTCAATGCTTTTGCATTATGGACACAGGTATTTATTTACTTATACCCTGACTTACTTTGTTAAGGATAGGAGTTATGAGAACCTCCACTATACATATGGGAAAATAAGAATAAAGATGCAAAACCAGAACTAGAGAAAATGTACCTATGAGCAGAAAATAAAGATGAATGAGAAAAAAGAAAGTACTAAGGTACAGGCTGAGAGGGTCTTCTTCACGGTGATAATTGATTAAAAGTGGTTTAGACTTCCTAGCAGTCAGTGTGGTGGGCAGACTGGTCAACCAAGTCAGGTTATTGGCTTAGTAACTGATATTTGTCATTTACAACAGGATGTCGTATCTCTGAACTCAGAGCTCTTCCCCTCCGGGTTCTTTCTTTACTTCCTCATAATGCAGGCGCAACCTCAGATGAGCCTGCACCTGGTCCCTAGACTGACCTCCCAGAGGGCCGATGCCGCTCCCAAAAGGAATCCCAAGACAGTAAAGACCCATTACTCAACACTTACTTGGGAGGTGTCCTGTCTGGTTAGTTTATAATCATCTCTACTTTAGATAGGTTGTTGTTATTAAAGTTGTCAGCGGTTAGCTGGTTTTGTACCACATTTTTCAATTACCTGGATCTTCTTGCTTGGGGCTTACCCTTCTGAATTGTGTATGGCCCTGGGTGCCATTGATGCCCATCTTAGAGCCTCCCAAGGATCTGCAGCTACTTCCTTCGGTCTCCTGGTCACATATTCTTGGTTAATAACCCAACATGGACCTGATGATAAGTCAAAGTCTTCTCTCCCTCCTTATGACTTAAACTGAATGGGTTTTAAGTATATCATCACATTAAAGTGAAAAAGCAGTGGCAGTCCTCCAAATTAAGAATAGCAAAGAGCCTTGATGCATGTGCAAAGTTATCAATGGGAATAAGTAAATCAAGATAAAAAGAAACACGTAATGCCTATGTTTTTGTTTCTTCCTAAATCAAAGGCCGTGCATTGTCAATGTGTTATTAAATCTATTGATCTCGTTCGTGTTGTTTGTAACATGTCCCTAAAGCTTGTGGGGCAGGTAGGAGACATTACTGCTCAAATTTGGCACAATGCCCAGCAGAACATTTTCTGTGTGGACAATGTTGCTGCTGATGAAAACTTAAGAAGAGCAGAGATAATTTGGAAGCCCTTCAGAGAAAAGCAACAAAGATAACTATTAAACAGCTGAAAAGTGATCTACATGTAAGGGAAGGTTGTAGAACTAGGCTATTTAGCCTGGAGAAGAGGCATTTAAATGCAGCATAGCAGTAAATCCACCCTTACTGCTATAAAGATCATAAACAACTGTTCTTACTTCAACCGATTATAGAAAAAGAAGCAAAGAATCTGAATGGCAAACTGGTCATTTCAGCTTTATTCAAGCTGATTTTTCCTTTGATAATCAAAGTTTTAATAACTAGATTTGGGGTTTGAGGAAAAAAGATTAAAATGCATCTTCTGGAAGTTGTTTTTTAAAAATAGAACTAAATCTCTTATCTCTCAAATAGCTCCTGTTTTTCTTTTAATGAAAAACCGTATTGCTTACCAGCTACAATATTCTTTCAGAATTTTAAAAAGTATTTTATATATATGAATTTTAATTTAGTATCAGACACCTGGCTAGGAAACAACAGGAAGGTGGTGTATTTGATTTTGTGCCTGAATATAGTTCTTTAAAGTTCCCTGCTCCGGCACTTTACAACAAGAACACCTTATAATGGTCATTTTTAGCAGCCTGTTTCAATCCCCAAGATGATCTATGCAGGAGTCATAAATGTGCTAGCACCCAGAGACTGAACCTCCTATGAACCCTTGTTATTTTGTAAGGTTGTTATAGATGGATTTGGTTACTAATTTTTAATGGAGCAGTGACACATTACCAGGGAATATAAACAATTTCTCCTTGTATGTAAACTACCCTTCCCCTGTCCCATAGAGCAGGCCTTGGAACAGCTGGTATCTGAGATGGTTGTTTACTTAAGACTTTGTCCTCTAGTTGTTAAGAATTGTCAAGATGAGAACAAGTGTGTGTGTCCTCACCTGCACACACACATACCCTCTCTTACACACATGTATACAGACTCATTCACTTCCACACGTGTGTGTGTGTGTGTGTGTGTGTAATATATGGGGATATCTCACACACAAAACATAAAATCTCTATGAATTAGCTTCATTTCAGTCTTTGAGGATATAAACAAGTCCATTTGGTTAGATTTAGCTCTGCTCAATTAAAGTTGAATTTATATAATACCATCAAGCGTTGATATTGACACGGGTGGCACTCAACATGTTATTTACACTCTGTACACTGAACGTCCATGCAACAGTTTGCATCAGGTTCAAGGCGGCAACACTTTGTCTAGGTTCACCTAACACAGTTTAGCCCCATAAAGATCCCTCAAAGAGGCTCTTGGAGCTAAAGTAACTCCATGGAGAGTCACGCATGTGCAGCACAGAATTTATCAGCCATCTGTCCAGAAGATGTATCCGTATGCTTCCTAGTACATCCGTCAGACCAGACTTCAGCACTAGTCTTCACAATCAAGTTGGAGAGAGAGCAGTTCCCACCTCTCCCCTCATCAAGACATTGACCTTAAATGACTTCTTTTTTTTTTAATTTATGAATGTTTTTATTTATAAATTATATACTGTACTACTGGCTAATATATACAGCATAAAAGATAGAACAGAATAAAGATTCAATAAACAAAACTTTAAAATAACTGGCTACATCTTAAGGGAGAATCTCTTAAATGACTTCTTATTTTACTGCTTTCGCATTTACAGTTAGATCTGATAACCTCAGTGACCCTCAGAAATATCATTACTCCCATTTTATAATTAAGGAAATTGAGAGGAAGAGAAATTGAGACTTGCTCCAGGTTGCATAATCAGTAAATGGCAGAACTTCTGAATTCCCAGCAAAGGGAACAATAAATACATTACTGTTTGGATGGGGGGACACGTACACTCACACACACACACACAAAGCCACATGCACATGAAACGTACCTCTATGCATATGTGTACACACATGATTTTATAGATATATATACACACACACACACACACAAAACAAACCACAAAGTTAGTAAATGTCCATACCTTGCTACATAAATAGTTTAAAATTTTTTAAAACGCACTTAATAAAAGCACCACGGTATGATTACATCATATTTTGAAGTCCTTGGTAGAAAGGTTTAATAAATTGCCAATATTATGAAACTAAACTTTATAAATAGGAGAGGGTTTGCCCTGGAACATTCTTGGCACAAGGAAGCGGGGTCTTTTCTCTACTTCAAAGCTTCCCACGTCGTTGTCACATTCTAAATCTTTAATGAATCTCCTTCACTTGTCTTGCTCTCTCCTTTGACACTGCTCGGATGCCAGCCAGGGAAGGCTGGAACATGCCCGACTGGTCCTTCTTTTGGTTTAAGACACTGAACTTTACAGCTCTAGACTACTAATATCCCATCTGACAATGATGTAGCAGTGATTACCCATTAACTTCGGAGCATAAGCTGGTTAAAAAGTAACTAGCGCAAGGTAGTTAAAAAGCAACTCACCAAATATATGGCAAGATTTCAAAGAGACTGCAACTTCAAGGATAGTTGGAAATGTCTACTGCCAGGGAGTCCCAGCTTTTTTAATACCTGTCTCAAAATTAACAGTGAAAATGGTTGGTTGCCAGTTAGTAAAATTGCACCCAGAGGAGTCAGGAAGACCCGTCTAAATAGATGTGATTCAGACATGAATCCAAGGCATAAAGCGGAGAGCCTTTAGGTATCTTGTGCCCGTCATCTTGCTAAATATTTCAGTTTTATTATGCAATTAAAAAAATTTAAACCTCACTACTCCAATTCATATAATGGTTAATTACATTCAGCTTCTTTGCTTGTATAGTGCTAATTAATCCAGTTGGCCAGCAAGATTCCTGGAAAGAACTTATGAAAGACTAGTAAAGGAGTAAATGCTCATAGCTGCCCTCATCTGCTGGTTCATGAACGTCCACCCAAACTAAAAATTCCAAGTGCTTACAGTCTGAGTAGGATTTTGGATGCTGGGATCGAGAGATGTACTACCCAGTGTGACAGCCCCTTGCCATGTAGAGCTATTTAATATAAATGAGATGGATTTAAATTAAATTAAAGTAAAACTTGGTTCCTTGGTCTCACTAACAATCTTTCAGTCCTCACTAGCTACATGGGGGTAGTGGCTACACACATAGAACATTCTTCTTCAATACAAGTTCTACTGGACAGTCCTAGCTCCAGGGAAGAAGAGGTGATGCTTCTCTAAAGTCAGGCTCTAAGGTTGATATCTCATGAGGTAAAGAGCAGCCTGAATGGGGACAGAGAGGTCAAGTGCAAGACTGATGAAGAACGTTTGCAGAAAGACCACCCCAGAGCATCAGGGATAGGTGACCGCACTCATACCTCAAAAACACATTCTCACCAAGTTTCACAAAGTGTTGAAGGAATCTCGCCCGGTTCTAGACCAGGACACAAGCAGTTTGTACAGAAACTTGAACATCATCAGTGACAAATTGCTTTGCTTACACTGGTGGAGAACCGAATTCCTTCCACATGAAAACAGGACAGAACTGCTTCTGCCTGCATTTCCAGAAAACAGCCCTCTTTCTGGTCCAGAAGGTTCCCAACTCCTCTGAAATGTTTAACGCTCATCTCCTCTCCTTGGCCTGCCCTACTCAGATTCTAGCTCTCTCTTTTGCAAGACTATCTTAGCTGGATTCTGTATCCCTCTTTTTTCCCTAGAACAGTTTTCACACTGACCCTGGAGTTTCCATCTAAAATATTCAATAGCATGGACAGCAATCAACAACCCCAGTATCCTACGTTTCCAGATTTCTGGGGATCACTTTCTTCTAATGGCCAAATTCAAATGCACACACTCGAATCCTTATTTCATATATGCCTATGAAATACATTGAAATACACACGTATGCACACACACACACACACACACACACACACACATATCCCTGCCTGAAGTCTGCAATGTCTCAAATATCTGGGAGGCTTCCTGGGTGGAACACACCCTCTGGGCGTCACCGACTGCATCTAATCTCCCTCCCTCTGGCATCCTCTTTTGCTTTCCTCTCTGTAAGCGGTGCCGTCTACATTACCTGACCTCAAGCAAGAATGAGGTATTCTTCACTCTGAACAATAATACGAACTTATTCATTACATAAATATTTCCAGTTCAGGGGAGTTGGGAACCTTCTGGACACGGAAGGTTCCACATTCTAGAAATGTAGGCAGAAGCTGTTGTCATGTTTTCATGTGGAAGAAATTCAATTCTCCACCAGTGTAAGCAAAGCAATTTGTTACTGATGATGTTCAAGTTTCTGTGCGAACCGTTTGTGGCCTGGTCTAGAGCAAGGCGAGACTCTTTAAACGCCCTGTGAAACTGGGTGAAACTGTGTGTTGGAGGGATGAGTGCCGTCCCCTGTCCCTGACGCTCTGGAAGTGATTCTGTGGGCTGTGCCATCTCTGTACCACCTGGCCTCAAGCAACAATGAAGTACTACTCTTCCCTCTGAAGATATTGCTAACCCAGAGTTATCAGAAGGTTAACACTGTGTTCTCTTTTCTTACAATCCACTGATCACACAGGAAAGCAGCAATGCAGAAAGCGCAAATTCAGAGCTCCATGGCAAATATTATGCTTTTAAAGCCAGTAAGCCATGCCTGATCCGCAAATACCCCTCCAGCCCGTCTCTCCATTCAGTCCCTAATCTGAGGTTATACTCAAAGAGACTGAGCAGCTCCAATCCAAGTCCCTGCTCCTTTTTTCTTCCCTGCCCAAATCCTAGGAGCCAAAGGACCTACCTCCTTCCCCTCGAGAAGTAAAAACTCAATTAGAAACAACTTCCGATTCCAAGAAAATACTTTGTCCTTTTTTCCTACAGAACTTTCTGACCTCTTCAGCTTGGATTCTAGGTCTTGTTTTCATATAACCAAAAATCCCAAGAAAGTTTTATTTTTGAAATCTGAAGATACACATTGTCCTAAAAATGAATCATGTTTTTAGCCTTTGAAAATAAAGGATATAAAAATTTGTGCAGGAGCTGTGCATGGTGGCTCATGACTGTAATCCTAGTACTTGGGAGGTCGAGGAGGGTGAATTACCTCAGCTCACAGGTTTGAGCCTGCCTGAGCAAGAGAGAGACCCCGTCTCTAAAAAATAGCCAGGCATTGTGGCAGGTACCTATACCTTCAGCTACTTGGCAGGCTGAGGCAAGAGAATCACTTGAGCCTAACAGTTTAAGGTTGGTGCTATGATGTCAGAGCACTCTACTGAGGGTGACGAAGTGAGATTGTCCCAAAAAAATTATGCAGGGTTGTTTTATGAAATAGTATCACATCCATAATGTATGGGGATAAATTCTACCCAATATAGTTAAAGGGGAATTAAATGTGGAGAGACACTAGAAAACGAGCTGAAGTTTTATCATTTATTATACACATGATCTTGATTGAGTCAGCTGATCTCACCACATCTTCATTTTTCTCATTTACAAAAAGAAACTTTGATATTACAATATATACAAAACAACAGTGTAAGCTCTGATGTCCACGTTTGGGTGTTATAATTTTCATTACTATTGTTATTTTTCTAGCACTCAAGGTACACCATTCTCTACCATCCTATACAAATATCTGTATAGATAAGTCATTCTTTTCCAAACACATACAACACTTTCTCACCTTTCTCTGTAAAACCGTTGTTCTAGAGCAGGGCTCTGCAAACTATAACCCTTGGCCCCAACCTAGGAAATACCTGTTTTTTATGGCCCCGCAAGCTAAAAATGTATTTTTGAATTTTTTAATATTGGGGGGGTAAGTAAAGGAAGAATAAAATTATGTGACACCTAAAATGAAATGTAAGCAAATTTCAGGGTTCATCCACAGAACACAACTATGCTCATCCCTTTATAAACTTTCTCTGGTTGCTTCTTGGTACTACAGGAAAGTTGAGAAGTTGCTACATAGACTGGCCCACAAAGCCTAAAATATTTTCTCTTTGGCCTTTTACAGAAAATGTTTGCCAACAATGAGCTGAAGGTCTTGTAAGAATGCCTTTTCTCATGTCTCCTTTGCTCAGGACAAGGTACCCTTGACCCTGAACAAAGCAGAGGTGAGGGGTACTAACCCCCATGCAATTGAAAATCAGCACATAACTTTGACTCCCCCAAAACTTAACTAGTAATAGCCTGCTGTTGGCTGGAAGTCTTGCCAATAAAGAGTCAATTGACAAGTATTTAAGATAAGTATTATATAATGCATGTTTGTCAATAAAGCAAGCTAGAAAAAAAGAAAAAAAATTTTTTTTGAGACAGTCTTATTATGTCACCCTGGGTAGAGTGCTGTGCCATCACAGCTCACAGTAACCTCAAACTCTTGGGCTTAAGCAATTCTCTTGCCTCAGCCTCCCAAGCAGCTGGGACCACAGGCACCTGCCACAACTCCTGGCTATCTTTTTGTTGTTGTTGTTGCACTTGTCATTATTGTTTTAGGTGGCCCAGGCCAGGTTCAAAACCACCAGCCTGGGTGTATGTGGTCAGCGTGTATCCACTGTGCTACAGACACCAAGCCAAAGAAAATGTTCTTAAAGAGATTATAATCAAGAGAAAATGTATCGTTCATTAAGTGGATCATCATAGAAGTTTTCATCCTTGTCATCCTCACATTATGTAGACTGAGCAGGAGGAGGAGGAGGGCTTAGTCTTGCTGTCTACAGAATGGCAGAGGTGGAAGAGAATCCATGTAAAAGTAGACCCATGCGGTTTACATCTATGCTGTTTAAGAGTCAGGTTTACATACCGATGAAAATGCAGCTCATGTGCAACCTTCACAGGGTTTCCCTGCTACCCAAGTCCACCCTAGAAGCTCCTGCCATAGGCTTCAGAGCAGTCAGTAACACAATATAGATACTCATTAGATATTTATGTAATGAATAAATTAGCATTTAATGTTTTTTAAAAAGCTAAAATATTTGGGTATATAGGGCAATCACTTTTACAACTTCTATTGCAATTGCTAAAACAGTGTTTTCCCATTAAAATTAAGTAATATTTGCTGAAAAAAACATAACTATGTACCAATACTAGTAATACTATTTAACTAAGGCTAACAACATGCTGTGAATGATGTTGACTGCTTTACATAAAACATTCATTTACAGACAATGCCATGAGTTAGATGTGAAGATGCTCATTTGGCAGAAGGTAGATCAAAAACTTGCCCAGGTTATACAGCAAGAGAAAAACTTGAATACAGTCACTTTAGGGTTAAAGTAAGCCAAAACCATCAAAATCTTTCAAACAGAAAGGAGGAAATTTTACATTCAATGCTGTCAAATGAAACAGGGTTATGAAAGTCATGTCCAGGAAACGCTTGTGTCACTGGCCTTTTAAGTGGGTTCTCTAAGTCAGAATTATTTTCATAACACTACTCATGTTTTGTCTACATTTTCTAGCCCTATTATCTCACAAGAGAATAATGAAGTTTTTCAAATACTACCTACCATGTGACATTACAACAGATTGAATGCAGAGGCATCTGAGAATCCAACTGTCATCTGCCAAGCCAGACATTAAATTTGCAAAAATGGGAAACCACTTCAAGCACTATTTATTTGTTTTGAAAAATATAGTTGAAGAAAGTTATGAAAAATCCATTTATCATAAGGATATTTGCACTAGACTGTTTATTGCAGCTCAATTTACAATTGCCAAAATGTGGAAGCAGCCTGAATGTCTACCAACACGGGAAAGGCTTAACAAGCTGTGGTGTATGGATACCATGGAATACTATTCAGTCATTAATTAAAAGAGATGGGGACTTTCTATCTTTTGTAATAACCTGGATGGAGGTGGAACACATTCTTCTTGGTAAAGCATCACAAGAATGGAGAAGAATCCAGTGGACTCAATTCTAATATGAAGCTGTAGATGAGCTAATACAAGGGGGGTTAGGGGAATGAGGGAGTGGGGAGAGGGGGAAAGGGACGGGTATGGGAGGTCACGGCATATGGCACATCTCTTGGAGGTGGGCACAATTGTAAGAGGGACTTTGGCTAACAAATGCAATCGGCATCTCCTAATTCTTTGTAACCATAATGAATCTAAAACAAGAAAAATAAATTTAAAGAAATACTTTTTAAAAAGCTAAAAGAAGAAAAAAGAACGTTTGGGCTGCCAGCACCATTCACAGGATATGCAGCAGGAATTGGGAAGAGAAAGAAATATGGGGAGAAAGGACAAAATGGATCCCAGATGTATCTAGGAAGCTTGAGAGGCTCTTTGGGTGTGACTACAAAGCTTGGAGATCTGCTTCTTATGATGTGTGTGTTTGCTCTGGGGCAAATGTTTTAACATCTGTCATCCTTGCTTTTTTCTTCTGTAAAATAGGAGTTCATGACATAAAGTAAAGACAGTAGTTTGATTACATTGATAGCCCCATTTGTTCACTCCCTTAATTGGAGGTGAGATGTTCTGTCTACCTCAACTTGATTTCTGGGCTCAGCTTGTGACTTGCTTTGGCCAGTGAGGTAGGCAGAGGCTTGACCAGTCCTTACCTGTGATCTTCCTTGACTGCTCTTGGTCCTCCACCTTAACTATGAGAACACATGCAGGCTGGGTGCCAGAGGAATGTGAGAAAAATATGGGCATACGCCAAGATCATTTTAGACAAGCAGGTAGCCAGCTAACCCTCAAACGTGTACAGAGAGCAGAGCCGTGTACCCAACTTCATCTGTCTAGAGAGGCATGAGTAAATCTGGATAGAACTAGAACTACCTGGACAAAATGTAGTTTCGTGACAATAGTAGACAGTTAAATTTTGAGCCACCAAGTTTGTAGGTGTATTGTCACACAGCAAGAGCTAACTGATTTAAGAAGTAATTATGAGAAGTAAATAAAGTCAAATAGGGGTATCCAACTTGGGGACTTTTTTGCTTATCTGTGGTGTCAGATATTACAAAAAGCATGCAGGAACTTTTTTTTTTTTTTTTTTTTTTTTTTTTCTAATCAGCTTTTGTGAGCATTTGTGCATTTACTGGACAGTCTAAGACAACTATTTTTCTTCCAATGTGTGGCAGAGAAAAAAAAAAGATGAACACCCCTGTTGTACCACACTGTAACCATGTTATCCTTGGTTCTAGTGGACATATTTCATCTTGACTTTGGTCTTTTTTTTTTTTTTTTTTTTTGTAGAGACAGAGAGTCTTACTTTATCACCCTCGGTAGAGTGCCGTGGTGTCACACAGCTCACAGCAACCTCCAACTCCTGGGCTTAGGCAATTCTCTTGCCTCAGTCTCCTGAGTAGCTGGGACTACAGGTGCCTGCCACAATGCCTGGCTATTTTTCTGTTTTTGCAGTTTGGCCGAGGCTGGGTTTGAACCCACCACCTTCGGTATATGGGGCTGGCGCCCTACTCAATGAGCCACAGGTGCCGCCCTTGACTTTGGTCTTTATCTTCTCTCATAACCATAAATATGAACGCTGCCCAGGCAGCTTCAGTTAACTGGGAACCCACAGTCCAGTCTGAACTTTCTTTTTAGTGTTCACTTTGTGGAAATCCTTTAGTACGACCACAAACATCACCAACATTTAGATAAGAGATTGGCATCTTTCTCTGCCAGAATTTAGCCAGGAGAGATGTATTCTGAAGTCCCAAAGTGGAATCTTTCATTGTGTTCCCTTAGGAACAGTAAACATGGTAATAACATCCATAATAGTGTCAGAACGGGCCTCCAAGGGGATATGGGTTAATTGAGCTCTCACACATTGACAAAAGAACCAGAACCACAAACTTTTGATTTTGATCAGCCCACTGATCAACAACTGCTCCTTTGGAATACAAAGAAGTCATTTCGGGGACTATGGATAATAACTCCCTAAAGTCTCTGAAACCAAAAGCCATACAATTATGCCTACCAGGAAGCATTCAACATCCATTACATAAAAAAGACTTCTAAAGAACATAGACTTGGTTCAAAACAATTTCCTGGAGGATACATGTTTTATCACTTATATTTAGAGTTCAGTCTGAAAATGGAGGTTCTTCCCACCACTCCCAATGTTAACCCGATTGAGCCAGATTCCTTTTGAAGATCTGCCTTAGCAGAGAAAGAGACGCGCGGCTCTCCTGATATCGGTCTGGTAAAGGACAGATGCCTAATAGATTGTAATTGAAATGGGAAGGCTTAGTTTTACAGACACTCAAATATTTGACTTAACAGTGTTCCAAGATGTATAATTCAGAATTGAACAGAGGCCACAGCTTGAAATTTTTGTACTTGTGTGAATGGTGCCCTGCTGTTTTATTATGTTTTAACCAATGCCGTAGAGCATTCTCATTTATTTCCACTCAGGGCAGGTTTAAAATTTCAAATTAGTGCCTATCAAATTCATGCCACATTTTATTCACATACATGTAGTAAGTGAGTGTAATTTGTCACAATGTTTGCTTTCCTTGTCCTGTGGTGCCCTTGGTCATTTGAAAGAACACACAACTGCTTGTTGCAAAACTCTGTGACAAAGAATATATTCCATCTTAAAAACATCTTAAGTCTTCAAAGTCCCAGCTGGGCGGGACATTCCAGGTTAATTTACAGTCATTCTTTCCTTTTCCAAAGGATAAAAGGAGAGACAGATAAATAAGCACATTTTCAGGCATTCAAAGAATTGTTAGTAAAAAGCGAAGTCTGGGGTAGTGGCATATCCTGTTTGCAACTGAGTAGATAAATTATGGCTAAACGCACAAACTTCTGTATTGATAAGTAGATTTCAAAATTAAACTATTTCAGAGGAGTGCATTTGTCTTAGCATTAAGAACATTTTTTTGGAGAGAATAACCAGACCCTTAATTATACCACAAACAAGGGAAATTTTTAAAATTGAGGCTGTGGTCAGAAATTCCTATTTTGTGTGGTCTGTATATACATCCATGTCAAAGGCGTTTGGCGCTTTCCTAAAAGTTTTTCTTTGGGATAAGCCCACATTTTCAAAGAAAGGGCATCAGGGAAGGATTAGAAAGATGTGAATATTGTTTCCAGTTCTGCCGTTCACATCCTACCTGGTAAACTTGTTTCTGACTTTTGTCATCCACAGATAAGAATAGTTGCGCCTGTCCTTACAGAATGGCAGGAGGCATCGCCTTTCTCTCATCATTCTGTTAATTTCCAGTGTTTAAAGTTACTATAGATACAGCAAGCAAGAAGAAATTGGCAGCATACTTACCCTGCCTAGTCTTCACAGCCACTGGCACCATCCTTAAGATTAACTGAAGCAGCAAATTTTAACATGGCCATCAAAAAAACGCTTGTTAAAATGCAATGTTCCTTTCCTAGAGTCTTGCTTTGTTTTGTTTTTATCAAATAATATGTCCGGCAGGGATCCTACCTCTTTTTCTACCCCTAACTCCACTCGGAGACACTTTCTAACTTATTCACGTTATTATTTGTAGTTTTATGAACAATCATTACTTTTATTCATTTCGATACCAGCAGAGATAGGTACAACTTGGTATAGGTAAACGTCAATGTCGCAGGCATTTAAGGATGGAAGAATGGAAGAAAAAGTCTGAAAAGGGAAACAGATGGGCATGCTTTGCTTGGTCCATGTGATATTTGTCACATATTTTTCATTGAATCTGGATTTTGAGCTTCCTTTGAAAAATCTGCAGATCTAGAACAATGGTTTTTCAATATTGTGTGGAAATGCAATGTTGGCCTGCCTGCCCTGTTTGGACGGGCATTTACTTCCCAGCACACCCCCATTCCTACCTTGTTGGATTTACTCACTCCCTTTGACTGTAGGCATTGCTGTTTGCAACTCATAGTCTGGAATGTGGGGTGACACCTCAGCAGCAGGTCTGTGGAGGGGACTTTCAGGAGGCCCCAGACACGAGCTGCCCCCTGGAACGGGACAGACAGGTGTTGAAGGCCAGTTCCATGCTCAGCACAAGTGGCCTGGAGATAGCTACATTGTTACTATGAAACAGAAACTCATGTGCAAAATAATTACCTACATAAAATGTCTTTGTCTGAAAATATGTACAAGTGAGTTTTTTCTTAGTTATCAATATAAAGATCAAAATGCCCAGAGAATGGCACTTATATGGTGGTCAAATAGAAAGTATTGACTAAAAAGCAAGGCTGTAATAATCTCTGGTTTAGAAGTTGTAACTTTGAAATAAAAATACCTCTGGCAAGGAAGAAAACTGGATTCCTTAAGAAAAGTTTGTCACAAAGGAAAACATAATCTTACTAGAATACATGATTATGGGTTTAAGAAAAGAAAAATTTAGCCCTAGAAACATATGTGATCACTGTTTAAGCCACTTATGAAGTGATTTTATACTTTTACCATCATTAGTCAAAGGACGAAGCAATGGCTAAAACAGCCCCAAACCATCACATTACAATTCTGAAATGCTATATTGAAGTATTAGCACACCTTTTAAAGAACTGTATGAAAATGTAGAATGGATTTGCCTTTGAGGACACTTCAAATGATAGGAAACAATTTACACTTGGGTTTGAAAAAATGACTCAATTCCAGGGTCATTTTAGACTCTCCCGTTGGCCTGGGAGAATACAGAGGGATTTGGTGAGCCCTGTTCAATTGAAATTGCCCTTCCCCCTTTGCCCCAACCCTACCAAGACTCTCTCTTTCCATGAACAGGTAATTTTCACAATGTGCTTTCCCCTCTCACTGTCAATGCTGGGCCCCAAAGGCAATGGATTACAAATTAGATGGCTGAAGTCTGGAACAGAGATAGCTGGGGGGAAACTGAAAGGGATCAGTCTGAAGCTCAAGGCAGAGACCTTGAAGACAGGGATTGTTAGGTTGGAATCTGGGGCCCAGTGAGCAACAATGTCAATTGTAAGGTAAAAGCTAAGGAGTAGATCAGAACCACAAGGCAAGCACGGCTCAGGATTTGTAAAGTGGATTCAGTGCTAACATGGATTCAGTACTCACCACTTGCTGGTTGCTATGCTATGCTCTTCTTCACATGCATTCATTAGTTTCAGGCTCAACACCAACAGGCTCTATTATGAGGAACCTGGGGCCCAGAGATACGAGGTAACTAACAACTGGATTCATCACTCCTGCACGCCTCCACTGTTCTGGACAGCCTCTCAGGGAGCTGGTGAGCCTGTAAAACTTCCTGTGATGATGGCAGTGTCCTCACCTGTACCGCTCACAGTACTACTGACCCTGCATGTGTCGGTCGTAGGCACTTGAACCCTAGTAGTGGGATTAGCTAGTATGATTAGGTACGTTAGGCAGTATGAGGCACTGCATTTTTCTATTGATTCAGGTTCATTGATGGTAAGAGAATTATGTTCACTGTTTGCATTTGTTAGGTAAAGTCCCTCTTATTATTGTGTCCCACCCCCTGAGAGGTGCATCATACACCTTGACGTTGTGCCCCTTAAGTGGGAGCACCCCAATCCCCCTCCCTCCTCCTCCCTTCCCCTCCCTCATTCCCCCACCCCCACCTTGAATTGATTTTATTTTTTCTTTTATGTGGGTATGTATTAGATCATCTACTGCTTCATTTTAGAATTGAGTACATTGGATTCTTGCTTCTCCATTCTAGCGATACTTTACTAAGAGAATGTGTTGCAACTCTATTCAGGTTAATTTACATTTCTCCTTAATTTTAATGTATTTAAATCTAAAGTTTTTAACAAATAGCCTCATGTAGCCTGTTGCTATCAAGTTGATTGGACGGTGATGGTTAAAGACCAGGCACATACTCACTAGGAACTACAAGAACACAAACAGTAGGCCTCAAAAGGAAGGCAGATACTTGGGAAGCCACAACCATCTTTCCGATCAAACAAGTCTTTGGTTTAAAATCCTTCCACGGCCTTCAGGGCGAAACTGCAGTGGTTTCCTGTGGCATCCAGACCTCCTCCCAAACTGTGTTCCCCTTAACTGTGTTGCTCCATTTCTTCCCAGGCTGGCACACCTGCTCTGTCACCACCCTCCCGCACCCCCGCTCCTCTTATCAGCCCTTGGACACACCAAACTGCAATTTGCCCTTCTTGCTATCATGAGGTTGTCCTCTCTCCCTGACCTACCCTTGCTCTCCTGTTTCATCCTGCCCAACCCAGCTTTCCAGGTTCAACTTCAGAGTCACCTCCTCAAGAGAACCTTTCTCCCAACTGAGTTTGCTGATGCTTCTCTGCCTCCCTGGGTCGCACGGCATCCTCTGAGCACCTCCAGCAGGCGTATATAGTAATGTTTGAGGTTTGGATTCTCCCTCCAGGAGGATGTAACCTTCTTGGGGACAGGGACTCTGTTTTTCATTCCTAAGCCCTCAGATTCTTATCAATTGACTATTTGCCCCACCGTAGATATTTCAAAAACGTCCATGGCGCAAAGGATTGAAAATCTACCAATAACTAGACAAACAGAACAGATCCTTAAGAAGACTGTGGAGAATTGAACTTTTGGGGTTTTTGACTTGCATTATTGCCTCCTGGAATAATGCTAGGAGATTGAAGGTCACGGGACAACATACTGTCGGGAGGATCAGCAGCTTCTGACAGGCACAATCTGATATTTCCTTCTCCGATACCTCATTTCACATTTCTATAGCACCTTACTAATATTATCTCCCTAATCTTTCTGTTAAGTGAGAAGAGGAGAGTGAAAATGACTTGTTCAAGGTTATAAAAGGCAGAGCAGTAACAGAAAATCCGTTAACACTTTCCAACTAATCCAAGGCCCTACATGTGCAGGATTTAGGATGTGCTACATTAGCACTTGGAAAAAAAAAACTTTCTGGGAAGTAATTATGAGTTGGCACTGTGCCTTGCTTGGTTCTCCACCTGGGACGTCCGAGGGGACCGTGTACGCCTGCCAGTTTTGTGGAGATCAGTGCACAATAGAGTTTAACAATGTGGCAGTGGATGGCGAGGAAGCGGGGGTGGGAGGCAGGGTGGGGGAACAGTGAGAACGGCTGCAAGACGGAGAATTCCACAGGGAGGGAGGTAGCGTGGCAATGGGACGAGTCAACTCAAACACCCTGGGGCAGGGCAAGGGTAGTGTCAACGAAGACCTGGAAGGAAGGTCATCAAAGAAGTGACAATAGTAGAATGGGAGGATGGTCAATGAAATAAGAATTAAAAACACAATTACAGCTATTCCCTTGCTGTGTAAGGGTATTTAACATATGCTGTGTTTCATTTTCGCTTACATTTGCAGGGCGTGCATTATCCAGTCCTTGCTCTGGATGCGAAGACCGAGGTTGAGAGAAGTTACGTCCGTCCAACTTACACAGCTATTAGAGGGCAGGATCGGGTCCTGAGCTCCAGTTTGCCTGTTGACGTGATGCTGTCTTTTCCTGTGCCCGAGTGAGAGGATGCTCTGGGGCCGGAGGCCTTCTGCTGGCCTTCACCTATCAGCCAGGTTAGAACTAGGGCAGATACTCCTGTTCAGTGAAAACCTGACTCTTCTGGGCACGCCCCGTTTTCCCTCTTTGTACTAATAGTCTAGCCCTCCAGGAAGGCCCATTTCAGCAAGTCTCATGTGTGCATCTCAGGATTCTGGAATCTCCAGGACTGACTGTTGGGTCTGCAGCGCTGTGTTCTCTGCCGTCCTCTCTCCTGAGTCCTTGTTGTCCAAACAGGGGCGTCCAACCTGCCGCCCGCCAGCCACACCCAGATGATCTGGGGACTCTTTTACTTATCTGTGGTATCAGATATTGTAAAACGTATCCACGGGCCTTTTTTGTGTGCACATCAGCTTTTGCTAGAGTTTGTGTATTTAATGTGTGGTCCTGACCTTCCTGACCTAAGACAGCTCTTACCTCCCAGGGTGCGGCAGAAAAGAAAAAAGGTTGGACACGTCTGGAAAATACGCCGTGGTGGTGGGAAACGTGTTCCTTAACAGTCTACATAAAGCTTTCATTTAGAAAATACCTGATTGGGTAACAGAAATAAGTATCTTTCATTAAAAATAACAAGAACAAACTAAAAAAAAAAAAAAAAAAACGGTGAAACTCTTTTTTGCACAACGAAAGACTTCTGCCTGAGGCCATATGTATTCACTTACTCCCCCTGGAAAAAGAAGCCTTGTTTACTGATAGAGAGACAGTGGAAGGGTCCCAACCTGTGTCATCTTAAAACAATGGAGACAAAACTACAGCATTGTAATTGTGTGTTTTTTCCGGCATCCAAATTTGTATTTACTTTCCACCTAAAATTCTACTCTTTGATGCCTTTTCTGGAACTAAGAAATGAAATGGAAGTACAGTGTTAAGTCCACACACATTATCTCATTTTAAAATCATATTTTTTAATCCCTGCTCAATACTCAGAAAACTGAGCTCAGAGAAGGGTTGAAGTTCACAGAGATAGCGAATAAAGGAAGAAAATCTCATACCTGGTTCTTTCCTGGGTCTCAGAGAAAAAAAAAATGGATAAATGAAATGGAAAATCCATAGACAAATAAATAGCAGAGTTCTACAATTTACCACTGATACTAGGTTCTATCCAAATATTTTATCAGCTATTTTCCTTCTTTATTTCTCCTTTTCTCAGAAAACTGTGAAGAAACGAGTGAGGGCATTTGGGCTGAGCTCCATATTCCAAGCCGTCCTATCTTTCCCATGTGTACACACACAGAGCACCCTGCTCCTTCCTCCCACGATAGCCCCATGCTACTCAAAAGGGGAGTTCAATAAGTCAGCATATTTAGCCTGGTTTGGGAGCTTGGTTAAAATGTAGACTCTGAGAACCCTCTCCAGACCTACAGTACTCAACAAGATCACTCTGTATGCAAATTAAAATCTGAAAAGCACTAATCTAGACCCTTCGTAATCTCTCTTTAGAATAGATGCTTCTTCAAAAAAACTAATTTTATATCCCTCTTTCTCCTATCCTGGTTGCTAGCAATGAAAGTACTTTCTGCTGAGGTATGGAGTTGGCTAAATATAGGATTTTCCCCAATTAGCCAAAGCTCAATTCAAAATTCCATGGCCCTACAAAGCCCTTAAAGAATACTACCACTGACATTTTAGGAGACCAGTGGGGAAATATTTTGAATCTTCTTGCTGTCCCTAATGGAAAAACAGCTGTTGCCTGTTCAGCTTAGGCCAGTGGGCATTTGGGGGCTCAAGTTAAAAAACCACTGTGCTCACGCGTGAGTTCTGTGACCAGCTCTCCCAGAGCACAGCTCTACGGCCATGGGCCCCGTAGTCAACCTGCTGGCACCTCAGTTTCCTTCTCAGAAGATGACCTTTTTAAATAAAAACAGAATTTTTGAAATGTCTCCCACAGAACACTAGTTTGCAGAGATTCACACACATGCGCCCGCATATTCACATGTGCATTCACTTGACATTGACTAACCTTTTGGGAATTCCCTCTTCTGAAAATTTCAAATGCACTTAAAACCTAATAAAAAAATTTTATAAAATGCACTTAAATATTAAATGGCCTGAAAAGTCTGGCAGTAAAGAATCAAGAGTTTAATAAATCCTTTCTGAAACTTATTTGCCCAGAGGTGACCCCACCTTCTGCCTTTTTTTTTTTTTCCTGTCTATGCCTAAGATAACTTCCTGTGGCCACAGATAACACTTTGAGAAATTCTGGGCTAGGAGACCTCAAAGGACTATTTCAGCTCTGATAGCCTGTCATTGTACCATTTTACCCTCTTATCAAGGAGGATTCTCCTGATTTTTATACTTGCTGTCTTATTGACTTTTAAAGTAATTGCAATATTTATCATCATTATTTGGAAAACAACTGTGCACCAAAGATTTCTAAACTGATACCTTCGCTTCTTGTTTTTGTCTCCTATACACATGAACCAGGAGCAATTCATTGAGTCGGTACAGCACTGTTATCCTGTAACTCAAATCATCCCTGGCAAAGTGAACTCACATTTGAAAATGCTGTCTTCAATTCATCTTGAAGTCTAGATTAAAAGGGATTCTGCTGTACTCGTATACTGAGGACATTATCATTTTGAAGTAAAAACACACCAGAATGCACCTTTAACTTCCCACATGTCCTGTCAATGAATATTCCAACACCCAGAAAGTATGTCTTTTTCAAAATACTTAGGAAAAGGTCATTTTAATTTATTAACAAATTCATTTTTCCCAAAGAGCCTTCACTATGTCGGCCAGACAATACTCCTTGAGTCATGGGCTTTGTTTCTTTGCCCTAATTATGCCTTTCATGACAATCACCATGACATATGACAAAGGACAAAAACATCTTCAGCCGTGGTGGAGACATCACCCTGTATAATCCTTCCTTTTGTGGAACAACATGTTGGTGAGTTTTCTTCCTGTGCTTTCTCTTTACCTTTTTTTTTTTTTTTCAGTTTTTTTTTTTGGCTGGGGTTGGGTTAGAACCAGCCACCTCCGGCATATGAAGCCAGTGCCCTACTTCTTTGAGCCACAGGCACCGCCCTCTTTCTCTTTCCTTTTTTTTTTTTTTTTTAATGTGATGCCCACAAAAGCACTTTTGAATGACTCTCTCTGCAGCAATCAACAATTAATCAAAACAGGAAAGCTGGGTAATAAAAGGTCCCTGTAACTTTATGGGCACCAAAAACATCTGAATTAGGCACAACCAAATAGTGCTAAAACTAATCGGGCCATTATTTCAAAGTATAAATAAGTTTCCTGAATAGGTCAAAAGTTATACCCTCATCCATCCCAGGTGGAAGGAAGCAGGTGATGAGACCTAGGGAAAGAGTGATTCCTTTCATGTGTATGAAAGACATTTAAGGACAAAAGGCAGAGGTTCCTACGCCTTCTGCGTTTTGAAAAACCTGTTATCTATGGCAAACCTTTTCTAGAATTCAGCTGTTCTTCCCTGACGTCTTGCACCTCACATGGACGCTCATGTGTGTTGAGGATGTGTAAGGGTGTGGGGCATATTTAAGGAAATCCTTCTGTGTGTCTTGTGGCTGCCTGTTGAGCTCCTGCTTTGGGCTGTGCGTGGCCGGATCCATCATCCTCAGAGGAGCCCTTGTCACAAATCTCCATGATTTCAATCATGACACTGTTTTCCTTACTCTGAACACAAATATACTTTAAACTTGAAAATGCTTTAACCTTGTGAAAATAATATGAGGGCTTAAGTGAGGTAGAGGTGGACAGCATTTGTCAATCAAATGCCAATTAAAAATTTTCAATTCTAAGTCTTTTATCACAAAAGATTGTTAGAACCCATAGGAATTGTATTTCAATAGTTTGCATGTAGCTATCACTTTCCATTGATTTAACATGCCTGCCTGTCTTCATAATAGTTTATGTAAGCCTTATGTAAAATGTCTAAATAGTACCCATAAACATGCTTTGCTAAAGATTAATTTGATTAATTCATTCCTCCACAATTGTTTTTCTCTTAGAACTTGAAGGTCTATAATTTTCAAGATATATCAACTCACCTTACTCGCATTACCACTTGAGTCGAGTCAGACAGGAGAATAGCTCCAGGTGCTAGAATCATTAACTAAGAATATTAAACTCATAAATAAGACCTTCCTGTATGTGTTTTACCAACAAAGAAGCTCTCCTATTGCCGCCAATTAACTCTAAGAAAATTAAACATCATTTACAAACAAGATTAAGGACATTTTTTCCTTCCACAACCAATTAAGAAAATCAGAAGGAAAATGTTTTGATTCATGCTCATCATATATATGTAAATATATCACATAATGGCTCATATTTAGCAAATATGAAATACCAAAATACAAATGAAAAATATTTTGGCATCTGTCCGGCCCTTAAGCTGGCTAACACAAAAGTGTGATTTGAAAGTGTTCTAATCCTGCTGTTAAACATTCACTGATCTGAATAAATTAATTACAAATTATTTTCATCAAAAACACAGTGAACTTTTAAAACACAGGAAAGGAGGAGCCTATTTTAGTCATTCATATCTCAACAGAAGAGGAAAGAAAAATTATCACGGAGTAGTTGAGCTAATAGAAAATATAAATCATGAGGCTTCAGGGCAAAATGGCATTGTAACTTCATACAACAAGAGAACTCCTCCTCTGTACAAATACAATGATAAATGATAAAATTTTAGAAATTAAAATTGACAAGAGCACAGGGGGCCATCTTCCCGGCCCAGAAATAGAACAATGAGATTGATTCACATAGTTCAAAGTGGGGAGAATGGGGCCTTACACCTGCTGGCAACCAGGCCCAGATGCCCTGGGTGAAAGAGAAGAAAACCTGCCAATGTGTTGTGATGGACTAGAACCAGGATTGTTTTTTCCTTTTGTTCTTTTTGTATATGTTTCATAGTAAAAGCTCAGAGAAAATTTGGATTCCAAAGTTCATTGTTTTGATTCACCAAGTAGTAGCACCTGGATTACGATGCTAAACTGGAGGCTTGTGAAAAGCTCCCCCAATTGTTCAATTTAACTAAAATTGGAAAACCTGGCTCCGTCACTGGATCTGCAGTGTCCACAGAAACACCATGGCACGGGAGCTCTAAGCCACCAAAGCAAGACCTAGACTGTCCTGAGAATGAATGGGACCAGCTGGAGGCAGCCACCAAATGACTAGACAGGAGTCATTAGGCACAGGGAGAGAAACGACTCCCACTCAGGATGAGCATGTGCATGAGAACGCCGGGGCAGCTGATGGAACCACCACTGAGAAGGACCAGAGGAAGAGACAGGTGAGGATACCCACTTCCTTCCACGAGAAAGCCGGCAGTTTCCACCCACGTTGGCCAGTGTGCTGCACGCCCCAAAACCCAAGGGCAATCTTACTCACGTAAGGGTGGGTGTGTGAGGATGAGTTGTTTGTATATGAGAAAACAGATGATGGGAGCAAACACAAACACACGCCGGATTCTGAATTATAGTGATGTGAAACATACATGGCTGGCCTCGGAGTCACTGAGTCATTATGTCATTTCCCAGAATTCTAAAGTAATTTTCCTCAGTATAAGTGGACAATAGATGCTCACTGAGTATATTGAGAAGGGAAATCCTGTCATGTGAGTATTTATCATTTAGGGTCTAATGAGACACAAGAAAACACTGCGTTACGAGGGACATGACTTAAGCTCAAGTCAAGTATGTAAGGCTTGCCAGGTGGGTGACCTTGGGTAAATTACACCAGCCCTCTTCGAATCTCATTTTCTCATCTGTAAAATTATGTAACCATATTACCAAAGCAAAATAAGATTTTCCTCCTTTATTTTCTGAAAAAAAAGTATATTGTAGGATAATAAATTTTCTTCCTTAAAAGTTTCAGTTTCCCATTGAGTCACAAGAATTTATTTGTAGATTTTTAACTATGAATCATGTTCCTTAACAGATACAGAGCTACTTTGATTTTCCTATTATTTTTGTAGTCAATATTATTAATTTGTATCTTTCCAGAAATGTTGCCATTTCTCTTAAATGGACAAATTAAATTGTATAACACCGTTCATAATATTCCTTTGTTCCCTTTTATCATCTTAAAGATTATACTCAAGCAGTTATGCTTATAGTTATGCTTCCAATAACTTTAAGTCTGCCTAAGGGTTTATCAATTATACTGCTGGTTTCAAAGATTCAATTATTGTTCCTTTTGTTTAAATTTTTCTGGGCTGTTGGTCCATTTTCTATTTTATTGCTTTCCAGTGTTACCTTTTTTATTTCATTTATTCTATTTACTTTGAAATAATTTGCTTTGGGGTAAGGGTTAATTGGTAAAGAGTAAAGTGAGGGAAAATTTCTTATATTTTGGTAAAAGTGTGGATAAATGAACTGAGTTTTAACTGTCAAAACTCATCAAATTGTATATGTAAGATTTTTGTGTGCCACTGCTTAAGAATTATACCTTGACAGAACTGCAGAACAAATATTGAACTCTAGCTGATAAGGTTTTGTTTTGCAGTAATATGCTTAACAATTCTGAAACTGCTTTCCATGTATTCTAGACTTGAGAAAACAAGTATTTGTATTAAAGATAACTTGAGCTAGGGTTATTGCCATTAGAGAAGGAAATCACAAATGTGTAAAATAGCAAAACCCTGTAGAGCTAGTTTGGAATTGGAGACCCAAAATCTTTGACTTTGAAATCTTTCCAAAAATATCATAAGAGGTGTTTGTCTAGAGAAAGAGAGCTGGACACCTCCTGCCTAGAAAACCTGATAAAGCAAAATATAAGCAATTGGTAAAGAATATACAAGAGTTCTTTGTCCTTTTGTGCTTTGTTTTATGAAATTTTGGTATCACATAAAACTAGAAAAACTACAAAAAATAAATTCTGTTGGAGAAATGAATATTGATTTATTTTATCGTTCAACAACTGAGAGGTATAGTCATAGTTGGAGAAGGGATGATGAGACTGGTTCTGATTTATTTTATTTATTTATTTTTTTAACTTCAAACTAAAATGAGGGTACACATTTTTAGGTTACATCGTTCTTACTTGCAAGCTAAAGTTCCAGTTGTAAAAGAGCCCTTCCCCTAGGGGGCGTGCTGAACACCCTGGGCATGTGCACTTTAGGTGAGATCCCACCCACCGCCCTTCCTTCCCCTGCCAATCATCCTCCCTTCTCTGATTCATGTCTTAATAGCCTTGGCAGTTTTCTGTGATGGAAAGGTAAAGAACAGAAGCAGAAAGCACATTTTCTGGAAAGAAAACTGTTAAGGTATGTCTGTTCTGGAGGGATCCAAAATAGAAAACCTCCTTTCTTTTAGGAATATTTGCCAGTAGAGGAGGGGGGGATAAAATCAAACACTGGCACAAAGGTGATGGCAGCTGCTTGAGGACTAACTTCTATAACCTTTTTAGTAATCTTCCATGCCCCAGACACAGAATTTTCTGTGATTTCAAGTCTTCAAAACAAATTGTTCTTTTTTCAAGAATTATGCAACCTGTTCATTTCCACCTTTTTCCTTTCCTAATTTTAGAACAAAGCAAGCTGTTATTAGGTTGTCTTTTTACATTTATCATATGAAAACCCCTTACTGAAGCCTTTCTTGAAAAATGGAAATAAAGTAACTTTTTAAATATATTTTTTCATGTTGCTTTTTCTTTTTTTGGTACGTGTGTGTAAAGGTAAACATTTCAGATTGCCACGGTATAATTTAATTCCTCTCAAAGTCTGACAATGTCTTAATAATGACACCTGTTTAAAGTCCCTGCCTTCATTTAACTTTATATCCAGTATTTATTTATTGTGCTTTATCCCAAAGTTTAAGATAATAAGAAAAATACAAATTACTTTGGTTCTGACCCAGCAGAAACATGCTTACACAGAGAATGTCAAGGAGGGAGAGTTTGCATTGTCCCCTCAAGTCTGACACTCAGGTCCTCAGAATCATTTTTGCATGATTGCCCTTTCTGGTAAACTTGAACACACTCTTAAAGCCAAATAGTCTCCATTTTTTAATTATGTAGATTTCTACTGGGGGAATACACTTCTTATGTCTAAAAACAATAGAAAGTATGAATATTAATTCAGAGATTAGCTTATTCTAATAGGCCGTGTTTTGGGTAGTACCAGATGTTAGCATATTCTTAATTCAAATCATCAGGTTCAATTACATCACCAGGAAGGGCTGTTGTGTTCTTCCTGTGTTTGAGCTATTAATAAAATATGTTTTTAATTTTAGAAATTGCTTGGCTGTGGTATGGGGCATTACTCTGGGGAGCTGGAAATGCAGGAAAGCAAAGCAACATATTTGGACCACTGAGGTTTTCCAAGACACACGTGAAAATAAATTTCACGTATTTTTAGAGCTATTTCCCCTTTATGCTTTATGTTGTCTATGATATAACACTAATTTAAATTCACTAATTAGCACTAATTATGGCATTTTCATTACAAAATGTATAACAGGTGAATGAACCCAACAGCATTTCAAATCTCTGAAATAAAAAGAGAATGTGTGTGTGTGCACATGAGCACACTATGAAGACGGTCAAATTCTTCTCTACAATTCAAATTCTTTCTACTCATGACTGGAAGAGATGGGAATGTACCCTGTGGGAAGCATTCGCCCAACCTGTGTGCAAATGTTTTGGCTGTGAAGTAGTGGAGACATATGGAAATCATTTTCCTTACATAAAACATGGCTGAGATAAGTCACACCTGAACAAAGGTTTCCATGATCTTTAAGAGCCAGAGTAGTTCAGAGGAAAGGTACGGCCTTCTTACTCTACTTCTTAAATGCCAGTGGTTTGAAGAAAATGAGAAACTTATTTTTTTCAGTCTTAAGAGATATTTATTATGGAAGATCAATATTTACTTAATTAGTTTAAAATGTACATACTGTTACTATTGTAGTGTCATTATATTTTACTGTTTTCTTTTTTTAGTGGAAGTAAAGGTTACATTTCACAATAAAGAAGCTAGAAGGCAATTTTACCTAAGTTATAGGTGAGAAGGAGAATATTTTTAAAATAATGTGGAAAAAACCTCTAAGGCAGAGATAGCAAATAGGTTTCATAGTGAGTGCCAGTTTTAATAAATGGGTAGTGACTGTATAGAGCCCGGGTGGAAAAGGAACCTGAAGTGGTGTTCAGGCTTCTTGGGAATGAGAACTGTGATTGATTAACGATGGACTGCCCTGGAAAGATGCAGCACTTCTCCTGTGTGTTTATCAAACATAAGCATGGTTCAATTTTGCCAGCTCTTCTTAAGAACTCTTGATATTTTAAGTACACACTCAACAATTACAGCTTACAAGAAAAAAACGGTTACAGGTATTATAATAAAGAAACATTTATACAAGGGCGGCGCCTGTGACTCAAAGGGGTAGGGTGCTGGCCCCATATGCCAAAGGTGGTGGGTTCAAACCCAGTCCCAACCAAAAAAAAAAAAAAAAAAATTGAGAACAACATTTGGGCAGCGCCTGTGGCTCAAAGGAGTGGGGCGCTGGCCCCATATGCTGGAGGTGGTAGGTGTGGACCCAGGTCCAGCCAAAAACCGCAAAAAAAAAAAAAAAGAAAAGAAAATAACCATGGGATCAAAGTGAGTCCAAAGCCGTGAACTAAACTGTACAGCAGATGGGCGCACTACGGAAGCATCGCAGATTTGGCCCTCGACCTTTTATTTGCCAATTGTGATAGAAAAACTTGGTTAAATAATTGATAGGGTCCCTGAGATATAAAAAAGAAGGAATAGTTTTTCAGGTGGTTTATGTGCATTCTTGACCTGTAGATTGGCCAAGGATTTTACACTAAAGTTATAAAGATGAAAGAATGCCATATAGTCAAGAACACCCTTAACAGAAATACAACACTGAACTTAATAGGCCTGTTTTTGATAATGACTTTCCATTAAGTTGATGGCACGCCACCAAAATAGGATTCAAGAACAGAAATTTTGAAGGAGACCAACCAAATGGGCTCTCTACTGATTTAGTTATGTTTTTAATTTCCAAGGCAAGAAAGCTTTGAAGAAAGATTGACTCCCCCACACGCTCCCCTGCCCCCACCCCCAGAATTTAGATAATTGCTGAGCAGCTACTAAGGATGAGACTATTCACTAGCAAGTATTTAGAATGCATTGCTTTCTGTTACCAGGAATGGATCTAACTGCATAGGGCCAATCTTAGTCTGGCCAATGAAACCTGGAGCTGCAGCCAAAGGGCCAGTAATCCTCCCTCCCACCAGCAGGAGCTACAGCATTCAACTCTGACCTTTCCGGTAAAACACAGAAGTATGTCAAGTGTGAACTTGACTCAGACCATCCCAATTTTTTTCTATTTTGTCTTATTTTCAATCCACTCCTAAAACAATTGAACTTTAGTTATAAAAAGAGTAGGATACAATAACTTGACACTACGAAACTGTATTGTTTAGAAACATAGTTGTAAAGAAAAGAGCCACCTGATCAAGGAAGTTAACAAAAGCATTTGTGAATCTAGGATGTTTCTCTCCCTAGCCTGGAGCTTTTGAATTTGAGTTTATGAATCCTAATAGGCCAATTAGCTTAGCTGGTTAGAGCATGGTGCTAATGATGCAAAGGTCAGAGAGTCGGTCCCATAGAGATTAGTAAGTTTTGAGTAAAAAATAAAATAAAATAAAAGCATTTCCACAGCCATAGCTTGTACCTTTATCCACAGTCATCCAGCTCACAAAGGCTCATTCTTAATCTCACTAAGACTAGGTAGAAGCATCTGATTGATGGCAGGCTTCTCCTAAAAAGAAGAAATTCTTATGACTTTTGCCTTTTAGGCAAATTAGATAGCCCATTTCCATGCCAAATATACATGATTTTTCTCAGTTAATTTTAGCTCAATTCACTAGAAATAATGAAATCCAGATGCAAAAAGGCAGATACCAACATTTATTGAACATCTATTATGTCAGGCACATTTGGATATCTTATATACACTAAGTTATTTACTCTTCACCTCTGCCATTCTGGAGAATGTATTTACATATATGCATGTACATACCTATAACTCTAGAACTGGGTTTTGTGGACTGGAGTCAGACTTGAGATTTAGTTCTTCATTCCTTAGTAATAATAGTGTCAGGTAACCTTATGTGAGTTATTCAGCTTCTCAAACCTCACATTTTTGTAATTAAATGGGGATATGAATAGTACCTATTAAGTCACAAAGGTGATTGTAGGAGATGGAGAACCATGTTTATGGGAGCAGTCACCAGTTCTTGAGGGAGGCAGTGGGAGTGGGACAGTCTCCCGGCTGGCATGGAGATGTTTTCCAGCCCGGAGACCAGCCCTCAAGCAACTGCATGTGTTAATGAGATAAGATTGGTTGCTCGTTAGTAAGCAGGTGTGAACCTTGAACATATGGGGTGCATCAGTGTGGAAGTTGAGCCCGCTGGGAAAGAACACATAACAATCATTAAGCTCAAAGCCCCTGTGTGGGCACCCAACACACCTGTTGTGTAATATTTCAATAAAAGGCCACGGCAGAGGTTACTCAGGTCTTCCCTTTTAAAAATAAAGCAACCACAGGCAACACATAGACAAATGGGCATATCTGTGCTCTGATAAAACTTTATTTACTAAAATAGGCAATAGGTCAGATTTTTCCCATGGGCCACAGTTTGCCAAGCAAACCCTGGTCTAAAAGTTTCTATGGCATCTAGTAATATATGAATAACCTATTCGGCTTTCCCAAGTGAATCTTTTCCTTCCTGAATAAGCTTCAATTTTTGCATTACTCTTATTTTCCTATTACTGTCCTTCAAAGCTTCTTTGTTCAGTGAATTCAAAGATCAGCTAAGTTTGGCCATAATTCCAATGTTGTCAGAAATGAACAAAGTGGTAGGGAACTATTGCTGAGTTAAAAGCATTCACCAGGGAGAAAGAATCTCAGAGGGCCTATGTCCTATTTCCTAGAATACTGGGAATTAATGAATCAATTGGGTGGACTTTTTGGATTTTGAAATCAGGAAACTCAGAATACAATTTGAGTTTATCTTACCCCTAGAAAACCCCAGTACTTTTCTATGGGTTATGGAAACTTCTGGACTCTCTCCTGCCACCTGGATATTCTGAGGTCCAAGTTCTAGTATCTATCCTCTGCAGAAGAGTCTTAGCACTGTTGGCAAGATTATGAATGAATTTAACATAATGGCTTACAGAATGTCAAAGGAAAAATAATTGCACAAAAAATACATATTTTTTAAAAATGTCTTTATAATAGATATATGATAATTTGTTATGTTTTTATGAGAGTAGAGCGTGATGTTTCAATACATTTATAGGTCACACAATGATTAAGCCAGAATAGGTAACATGATCATCACTTCTAATCTTTGTCATTTCTTTGTAGTAACTTTCAAGATCCTCCTAGCTACCTTTAAATATGCAATGCATTGTTATTAGCCATAGGAACCACAGTATGTAATAGAACTCCAGAAGTTTTTCTTCCTATCTAATGGTAGTTTTGAACCCATTGACCATCCTGATTCATCTCCCTTCTCTCTCCCCTCTCCAGCTTCTGGTAACAACTATTTTACACATTATTTCCATGAGACCAACTTTTTTGGATTCTGCATGTTGGTGAGATCATATAATATTTGTCTTTCTGTGCCTGGCTTATTTCACTTAACATAATATTCTCCAGGTTTATCCATGTTTTCAAAAATGACAGTGTTTCATTCTTTTTATAGCCAAATAATATTCCATTATGTTTACATACCATGTTATCTTTTCCATTCATCTGCTGATGGACACTTAGGCTGATTCCATCTCTTGGCTATTGTGAGCGATACTGCAGTGAACGTGTGAGTGCAGATATCTTTTTGATATACTGATGTCAATGCTTTTGGATATATGCCCAGTAGCGGAATCACTAGACCTTATGGCAAGTTCTATTTTTAATTTTTTGAGGAATCGTCATACTGTTTGCCACATGGGCTGTACTAATTTACATCCTACAGTGTGTAAAAGTTCCTCTTTATCTACATGTTTATATTGTTTTAGTTTTTACTTCCTTGATGATTAATGATGTTGAGCATTTCGTCATACATCTGCTGGCCAATTTGTATACATTTTCTTCTTTTGAAAAATGTATATTCAGGTCTTTTGTGCATTTTTCAGTTGAATAATCTTTTTATTTTTTATGCAGAATTGTTCAAATTCCTTATATGTCCTGGATATTAGTCTCTTAGCAGAAAAATGGTTTGCAAATATTTTCTCCCATTTGGTCAATTGTTTTCCTTTTAGTTAATGTAATTCTATTTGTCTATTTTTGCTTTTGCTGACTATGCTTTTGAGGTCACATAAAAAAGAATCATTGCTGAGACAAATCATGGAGCTTTTTTCCCTATGTTTTCTTTTAGTAGTTTTACAGTTTTGGGTTTTCCAATGAAGCCTTTCATCCACTTTGGTCTAATTTTTGAGTATGGTGTGAGATGAGGGTCTAATTTCATTCTTCTGCATGTGAATATCCAGTTTTCCCAACTATTAAAGAGACGGTCCATTCCCCATTGTGTATTCTTGGCATCTTTGTTAAGAGGAAGACTTCTATAAATGCATGGACTTATTTCTGTGCTCTCTATTCTGGTCTGCTGGTCTCCATGTCTATTTTTATGTCATGCTGCCACCATGCTGATTTTGCTACTGTATGTTTGGAGTATTTTTCAAAGTCAGGAAGTGTGATACCTCTTGCTCTGTTCTTTTTTCTAAATCTAACTTTGGCCATTTGGGTTTGTTTGTTTCTGTGATTCCATATGAATTTAAGAAATGCCCAACAAAAAAATTTTGATGCATTATCTTAACTTTGATTTATAACACTGCCATTCTGATTATGCATAAACTTTCTTTACATATGGAGATTATCTTTGATGTTCTTTTTCTGGCCTTGATAGAATGAGTTGTCACTAATGATAAGAAGTAGTCACACAGTAAATAATAATATGTTTGGAAGTTCGATAAATCCCAACACCATTATTTTGGCACGTGTAGGCTAGGCTTACATCAATTCAAAAACTGAAAGAGTCTTTATGAAAAGGGGCTAAGTTTGAAAAGGGAAAGAAGAGGAAAATGCCAAGGATTTTGTCAATGTTTTGGTAGAAAATGTACAAACAGAATAATTTAATTTGGTTTCATCTGTTTCAATTTGGTCTGCCTTGTGCCAAAAACACATTCCCCCTACCAGTTTGCCGACTACTCAGTGTTTTTTATTTTGTTATTATTTTATTTTTTCTCATAATTCTGAGATACTGTGAAACAAGAATGTTGTCTTCTTCACTTATTGTGCCCTAATAGAGTCACAAGTTTCATACAAGAAAAGGCTTTGCCATTTCTCTCTATAAATCATATTGCTGACATGGACCCCAATAGAAGCTGAAGATTTTATGGGAAGCTTGGAATATGCTAAGAATAGCATGACGTCCGTACCACTGAAAGGTCTATCCCCTCACGCAGATGCTTAGGGAAAGGCGAGAGTGAGACCAAATCCTCTCTGCAGCAAAACCATCTGAGTCTCATCTGCTTTCTTTTCCCTCTCACGTGTGTTTGAGAAAGGCTGGGACGTTTCTCCTCACTTGTGACAACTTGAATTTCTTATCATTAGGCAAATATTAATTTAGAATTAATCTTCCAAACTATTGTAGAGAGAAAAAAGCTAAAAATTTAAATATTCAAAGCAGAAGTAATATGGGGCCAAGACATTCATTCATCATCTCGGAATAGACACAATCTCTCTCTCCACACCCAGGAACTTATGAAGGACATCCCCTTTAGTAGCGTCTATAACGAAGTCTAAGAGGAGTTCTATTAATTAGTCCCCAGTTACAAAGTGACAGCACAATCCCATTGGACTGAAAATCTGGTTAAGTGAGACATGACACAGAGGAATTTTCACCATTTCATTTGCATTGTAAATATATGTGGCACCACCATAATGCTTTGGCAATTTTACTCGTAGATTATTTTATTTAAAATAATTAAATTTGTTTGGCATTATTAGTATCAAATGAAAAAATATAAACATTTGACAGAATTGGATAGCGTGCCTCTTCACCCCCAGCTCAAAGGCAGAAAGATGACTTGGGTCAGTGGACATTTAGAGGAAGCTAATGACCTGGCTGTTTGGGCTGCACTAGCATTGCTCCAAATTTTCAGCAATGTGAGTGGCAGCTGAAATAAACCTAGGAACTGAAAGAAATTTGGTTTCATCCAATAAAAATTATGCTCCAGGACAACAACAATTAGTATTGACCCTCTACTTCTTTGAAGCCATTGTGCATAGTTGCTTTGGCAAAAATACTAACATCGAAAAGAAGGATTGTTGAAAATCAGAATAATAATGCAATGTGCCTAGGCCAATAAGGTCATACAGTTTTTTATGGTAAATATACCAAACGTGGTGATTGACATTTAAATTTGCTTTTCAAAACCAATCTTATGTATAATATCTCATGTTTTACCCAGCCCTTTGGAACTTGATTGGCTGAAGATTACATTTCTATTTCATATCTAAGGAAACTATTGCCCAAGATGGTTCATATCACCTCTCTTCAGAGAAGTGGATTATAACAGGACTCACATTTCAACTACAATGTCTCCTAAATTTATTTTTTTCTAGTAAGAATAGTGCTACATTCTTTTTAATAATGCCTAGAAGAGAAACCTAATACTTTACTGGCAATTCTTATTCATAAAATAGTTTTTAATATTCACCTAATATTATCAGAGCACAAGCAAAAGCCATACAGACCACAAAGACCATTTCTCTTTTTTATTATTTATTTTTTAATTAAAATCACAACTGTATACATTTATAGGGTACACTGTAGTGGTTTGATATACAGTGTGGATTGCTTAAATCAAACTGATTAACATAGCCATCACCTCACTTCCTTGTTTTTTTGTTTTATTTATTTATTTGTTTATTTTGGTGAGACATTTAAAATTTATTCTTAGTTATTTTGAAATATAACCTTGCATTGTGCACATTAGGTGAGATTCCACCAAATTCCCTCCTTCCTCCTACCAATCTCTCTCTCACCTTCCCCTCCTTACCCTATCCCCTTCCCAGACTATTTGTGTTATATCACTTCTATGAGTGTGTAAATGCTTATATAAGCACTTATATAACGCTTATATAAGTGTTTTATAATAGTATTGAGTACATTGGATAATTTTTCCCCCATTCTTGAGATACTTTACTAAGAAGAATGTGTTCCAACTCCATCCAGGTAAACATAAACGATGTAAAGTCTCCATCATTTTTATGGCTGAATAGTATTCCATGGTGTACACATACCATGATTTGTTAATCCATTCATGGGTTGATCAAGCTAAAAAGCTTCTGAACAGCTAAGGGCCCTACAACTAAAGCAAACATACAGACTTTGGAATGGGAGAAGATTATTGCATGTTGTGGTTCCAACCAAGGTCTGATAACTGGAATCTACAGAGAACTCAAATTAATCAATACAGGAAGAACAAACGAACATATTTCTTCGTGGGCAAGAGACTTGAAAAGAAATTTCTCTGAAGATGACAGATGAATGGCCAACAAACACAGGAGATAATACACATCCTCTTTAATCATCAGAGAAATGCAAAGCAAAACCACTCTGAGATGTCACCTAATTCTAGTAAGATTAGCCCACATTGTAAAGTTTCCAATGTGCAGATGCTGGTGCAGATGTGGAGAAAAGGGAAACTTCTACACTGTCAGTGGGACTGCAAACTAATACAGCCTTTATGAAAAGAAGTATGGAGAATCCTCAAGAACAAAAATCATTTTACCACAAAGACATTTGCACCAGCATGTTTATTCCAGCCCAGTTCATAATTGCCAAGTCGTGGAAGCCACCCAAAGTCTGAAAAAGACCATTTCATAGTTTAATCCTTGTCATGAGAAAAGTGATTTCTTCATATTTGAAATTATTCTTTGACACTTTGAAAACTCTATGGCCACCCTGGATTCTATGGAAACACATAAATAAGGGAAATCAAACAGGAAGCCCACTAATTTTTTTTATTATTATTATCAGCAGGAAATTTAGCTCAGGAAGTACAATAAAACCTTGGCGATTCAGAATCCTTAGGGAATGGAACCTTCTAGAAAGCCAAGCACTGGAAATCTCTGAAGGCGAAATCCCTGAAGCATGGAAACTAGGTTACTCAATCATCTTGTATTGAAATGTCTGAAACATGGTAAGCTTTTCTTGCATGTTAGGCTGAATTGATGATTTTGAAATCAAAGATATTTTAACATAAATTATTGACTTTATACTACTTCAATGCCTTTAGATTCAACAGAGGAATGCAAGGACACTTAACTCTCTGAGGTTATGTGTGTGTGTGTCTGTTTGTGTGTGTATGCTAACTGTGTTTGCCTTCGGAAGATTTTTCTGGCACCTTCCTGCAATCAACTCTCTTTCATTCTTTAATAAATTCTATCCCCTTTCAATGTGCAAAACTGAGTAGAGATAACCAAGCTTGTTAAAAGTGTAGTAAGGTAAGAGTAATTAAGTTACAGATAAAAACCTGAGTTTTTCTGTAGACATCTAAATGATGCCTTTGTCTTGTGTACTTTGTGATATCTCAAGAAAACAAAATAAAAGTGAATTAAGTGGACTTTATTTTATAGTCTGGATCTAACTAGTGTTCTTTACTGTGTGGACACACTCTTAAGACAGAATGGCTTCAGCAAATTTAAAAATAATGGCCCAATAGACATGCATGTGGATTCAATGATAATTTGGGTCCTTGAGAAATTATTGGTGAACCAAAACAGACTTGACCCCAACTCTTATATAGCCAGTACAGTCTTGGAAGAGTTAGATAATCGAATAAATTACGAATATGTAAAAACACACTGAGGTCAGGACAGCATGCAGGAGGGACAGAGCCTGTGACTGCACATAACTCGGGGCACTGATCCTGACTGGGATGTTGGTGGCCCTTCTGGCAGGAAGCCAAGGTGCAAAAGTAGCTGAGTTAACCAGATAAAAGCAAAGAGTGAGGGAGGCACATGTGAGGTGCCCGCAAAGGGCTTAGTGCTGGAAGCTTAGAGACTGAGCAGGAGAACGGGGCACTGTGACCACTTGGGAGGTTGGGAAGGGCCCTGGGAACCTCATAGTTCCTCTTAGGGATATTGTTTTGAATCTAAGAGTATGAGAATCTATTGAAGTAATAATTCATTTGCCAAGAATGAGGGTAATGTGCAACAGAATAGAATAATTTCATATAAAAATATGAATTGATTTCACATTTTATATAAAATACAAAGAACCCCAAACTTCTTTAAATGCTCTCATGACCCCTTTAGCCACTCCTATATCCTACATGGGGTAAGTGATGTGAACTCCAGTCGACACTATGCAATTCCAATTTCAATTTCATGTTTATTTGTATTATTTCCCACCTAAAACAGCAACAAGATGATCTCCAGGTGGCTGTCAGCAACAAGTCGGGAGAGGGCAGATTCACATGAAGGACACGCCCAAGAACCCCCCACACTGACTGGAGGAGAAAGATGCAAAATAACATGCTGAGTTGGAGGAAGATATGGAAGTCTCCACCATGGGAGATTTCCAGAAGCGACTATGACTAAAGGATTATCAGATGAATTAAACACCTGGGAAATATTATGGATATGCATTTAATTAATAAGTCAGAGTTTCCCCACACTTGGGGAAGAATTACAGTAGGTACGTAGAAAACCAAGCAATTTTTTAAAAAGTGTAATGGTTAGCTTCAGGAAAAATAAAGGATTGAATACAAAGAGGGAAACGTAATTACGGGCCACCTCTTGGTTCAGCAGAGGTGACTTCATGTAACGCACAATCTGGAGGAGGAATGTGTGTATGTGTGTGGCGGAAAGTAATTAAATCTTTATACTTATCTTCATAAATAGTTTGTGGATAGCCAATAGCTTATGTAAAATACTGATAAAAATCACTATAAAATATTATTTAAGAATACAGATTTAATTTCCAGAAAAGTTATGAGAATTCAAAATGATTAACTCAAAACAAATGGAACTATTCATTGCTGAAAGGAGACGTTCATTTTTGCTTATAAAATTTATAGGAAAATTTGACATTTTAAGACACATGAATATAATGTGTTCATAAACATTAAAATTAACTCTATATAGTAAATAGTCATTGAGTATAATATAAGCAGAAAGGCACATGCTAATTCATTCTCTCTCTCTAATGTGCATCCATCCCCCACCCCACCTCCACTCCCACCCCGACCACCCCCACCCGTGTACCTATGGACAGAGTGAATACAATGAATACGGTGAAATGTACATATGGTACTCTTCCATTGAATAAAGAACTTCCTACTTGAAAAATAAATAAATAAATAAATAAAATAAAATTAACTCTATAAACAGGAATATGTAGGCACTTCGCATATTATTTGAACTTACCTGATCAGAGTGAACCAAAATTCTGCCTGCCATTCAGATAAAATTCATGACAAGTTAGTAGAAGTCACTTGGGGAAGAATTTACTGATACTTTCCAAAATGTTTTCTTTCTCAACTTTTTTTTTCTTTAATTATCTTTTTTTTTCTAGGGCAATTTATGAATTGCCACTGGACATTTTTTAAGGTCTGAGTTTAAATGGAAAATATTCATCTTGAAATTCTGTCAATAGATAATAAGCATGGAAAGGAATAGTGTGGCACTCCACTATCGTGAAACACATACACAAGACTAAATAGGCTTCGTTGAATTGTACTTCAGGATTCATCTGTGAAATAGTCACAAGACTACTAACTCCTTTTGAGCTTTGGAAATATGCTTTCAGCACCTGAATGATATGACCTCCCTTGTACTTTAGAAATTATTAACATTTCTGGCTTGTAGATGTTTAAAGATTAAAAAATTAAATGGAAAATATCAGAGAAATACTACTAATTAGGCCTAATTAGTCATAAAAGGTCTGTAAGAGCACAGGGTTATTTGAAAGGCTGTTTAACTTGAGACATTATTCAAATTCATGATTACTCTGGAGTAGGAGTCAGGGGTCAAATCTTCCCCGCCTGTGGCTCGAGGGCAAAACTGTTTTCCAAGAGAAGAGGTGTGGGACAAATGTGCAGTAAACAGCTACCTGAAATCCATTTTTTATAACCATGTAAAAAATAAATTCTACCAACTAGAATAATTGGCAAAATGTGGAAACTTAAAATTCAAGAAATTCTAAACATTTAAGGCTGCATAGTATTCCATGGTATACATGTACCACAATTTATTAATCCATTCGTGGGTCGACGGGCACTTGGGCTTCGTCCACAACCTAGCAATTATGAATTGGGCTGCAATAAACATTCTGGTACATATATCTTTATTATGATGTGATTTTTGGTCTTCAGGATATATACCTAATAAAGGAATTATAGGATCGAATGGCAGATCTGTTTTTAGATCTCTAAGTATTCTCCAAATATCTTTCCAAAAGGAATGTATTAGTTCGCATTCCCACTAGCAATGTAGAAGTGTTCCCTTTTCTCCACACCCACGCCAA